>VOPJ01011518.1:0-44185 GCA_014673585.1 Semibalanus balanoides
GTACCACCGGGTACAAATACATCTTTCGTGAAAACGTCTATAGAAAGCCGGGAGTATCGCGATGAACACATGATATCAATATAATCTAGAAACACATTAATAAAGCGCTACACATCCCAATCCTAATCATGTAAATTGAGAGAACAGCAGAGGAGCGTCATTTTCTGCATATGATTGATAGGGCCCCAATGCTAACTTAAAGGGACTGTCCCACCTTAACATTATATTTGAGTTGAGCTAGCCATTTTGAGTGCTGGGCATTGCAATTATGTATGGTATAAGTTAAAGCAACCACCGAGGTCGAATCACAAATAAATTTGTGTTTGGTTTTGACATCTGTAACATCCCCAGTCCCCAGTGTATTTGAACGGGGATTCTGAGCCGACGACGTCATCACTCTTTACTAAATGTTGATAATAGTCGACTTGTTTAATTTGGCCATACATTAGCCATACATTAGGCAGCGACAAGGTTTTCTCTATTTCCCGAAATTCCTTGATATGACGTCATCAGTCCAAATATTAAAACTTAACTTTTTATTAAATGGAGCATTGTTTGTGAGAAACAAATGTCATAATCGTGTTCGGCAGCAATTACTTCATATTTAGCACCACAAGCGGCGTACATTTGAGAACTTTTGGGAAGGTGGCAGTGTCCCTTTAACAGATATAAATGTCATGCTTACCATGCAACGCCATATGCCTAATGTTACCATATACCATATGCCTAATGTTCTATAGGCATAATGTTAAAATATGAAATTATTGGTAATGTCCTGAGCCTACCAGGCCTATAGAAAACGACACCCATGGAACAGCGATTTAGTCGCAGATGTCGCTAGTGTAGACTAATGCAACTGCTGAGCACTTCTGAATGACAATTCACTTGTTTGTTCCACACTCGGTTAAAAGTTGGCTCGTTCGCGACAGAAGCATCCACACACAGACGGAAAGTACCTAAAGGACAACTTCCCAACTCATTTCCCCAGCCTCAACTGCGGCTCATTTTAATGAAGCCTTCCCCAAGTGACAGGTGTTTGTGATATTCGCCCCCAGGAGGATAAACCACAGTTTCGTCTCGAGTGTCCCTTTGATTTTGGCATCAGCAGACCACTGTGTGATCCTAACTGCGGACATTATTTCCAGCGCTTAACGCTCAATGGCACGGTGTGCCGTGATTGAACATGCGTCCGCCATGTGACAACATCAGATTACGCTGTCAGAAACTCAATGGTGCTCCCGCTCTTCCCCTGGAACGAATCTTCCAGCACCACACTGAGTGAATAGTCCCAGGACAGACACTATTCACCTGAAATAGTCTGATACTATTCACCTCCGCATTCCGCACACATACAATTTAATTATATATCGGCCAGCTTGCCCGTGTCGCCCGAAATGTCACAGCCCCGAATCACTGAGCTGACTGGAGCTGTCAGTATCTGTGTTTTTCCGCCACGTCGAACGCCGAAAACATCGACAAAAATAGACATTGATCTGTGCACAGTTCATTATCGAGTGAAAGCGAACAGCACCAATAATTGAGAGAGCTGAAGGCATTGCAGGACATCCGCTGGTGAACACTGCAGCTGCAGCTGATCCTAGCTCTGAGCGAGGTATAGAACAGAAGGACCGTCGACTCTGGAACCCGTGATCGCCGGATTGTGACCTTCAAACCCTCAGGCATACAAGTCGGAGGTGCCAACAGCTAGTGACTTCTTCGTTTAGCTGTGTGGGAGCGGTGTGAGCGCTTTAGTGCCCCCGGCAGCAGGTGCTGCGTTAAGATTGATCTGCCCTCCATACTTAGGGCAGCAGTTTGCAATTCACCTGCTCAAAGATAAATGAAAAGTGCAATCGGCGAGACAAGCGCACTTGAAATAGTAGTGTCTACTGCAAAATGCTGCTAAGAGTCGCGTTTGCAGACAGAATGATGTCGCTCACAAAAAATGCAGGTTTCGAATATATTAGCCGTTTTCATGATGGCTTATTTTGCGCGAAATGTTTTAAAACTTTTTAAAATGTTTTAAAATGTTTCAGTAGTAGCCGTCTACGGTCTACACGATGGACAAATTGGCGATCAATGTTTTAACCCTCGTTCTACGGTGCCGTAGGGCGAGGGTTAAAACATTTTTTTGCAAATTAGTCCATCGTGAAAGCGTCTACAACTAAAACATTTCAAAACATTCTAAAATGTTTTAAAACATTTCGCGCAAAATAAGCCATCGTGAAAACGGCTATTACCTCCTATGAGACTCTGCTGAATACGAATATTCGGTATGCCAAATGCCGAATTACAGTTATCCGTCCACAAATCAAACGCAGTGGCATTAAACACGAAATCGCTCACGGACGTGATACTATTGATACTAATTTGATACATTATTAGTTAGTAACTTTATTATGCCATGGGCCAGTTCTACCACAACAAATAACCAAAATAATATTTGTATATCTTCAAATTGGTGTTTATCTGTTGCAAACAAGACAACCTGACCCCTTCGTGGCTGTAGTCGCACTGCCCCAAGCACAGACAATCATTAATGTGCTTTCATAAATTCCAGTACGCCGTTATTCATAGTCTTGATTTTAATTTCCGAGCGGACGCAAGGTCTTCCATCAAGTACGGGAAAATCTACGTATGAGCAGCCCGACCCAACTTTAACCATGGTTTTCGAAGACTTATCTACTCGCAACTGCCCGGTCGAGATGGCTAAAAAGCTGCATACAAAGACTCTCACATAAACATATTGTATTCAATTTATAAAACCATGTGTTATCGGGTTTAGAAGCAGCGCGCACCGACGCACAACCATATCTTCCATATACCGCTATTGCATTGGTCGCCCGCTAAAACCCACCGGCCGCGCGCTCGGCCGTCCTATCACGTGACCGTCTTTGGCCGGCGACAGACAGCTGTATGTATGTATTTACCGTAAAAACACTCTCCGATACATAAAACCGGCTATTCTGAGCGTCGTGTCAGGGTTTAAAGGAAGATACATGTTAAAAAACGACACTCACTCACATCCGCACATAACTAGAAAATAAACACGATCCGCAAACAACCACATGAGCACAGCACACAAGTTGCCATGTAAAAAGAGCTGCCAACTGACGTTTTAAAAGACGATAAAGACATATCACGCAGGTCGGGGCAGGGTGTTGTAGCGCTGTACTATACTTATACAAAAGCGACGCTTGGCCGGTTGCAGTCTCACACGCGGGAGGGCAAATCACATCCTGGCGAGCTGCTTCTGGAACGAAGTTCGAATTCGGCCGAAAGCTGGGAAGAGAGCCCTGTGGTTCCCCGGTGTTGCAAAATTTTGTGAAGAAGACTTGATGATTGAAGTTCGTTAACAGCTGCCTGGGCGGTGGAGGCCAGCCCAAGTTAATCTCGCACGTCCGCTATGTGGTCGAATTTCACCGTGGCCAGAGACAGCGCGCAAGCCAAAATTGAGGATCTTTTGGAGGCGCTGCATGTTATTCTCTGACCCGTTCCCAAGCTCTACTGGGGTCGCTGCCCCTCACATGCTCGTTTTGACTCAAACCAAAGCTTAAAGCGCTCTTCGACAGTGAGAAATAGTGCTTAAGAACCACTCGCTCGATTCCCGACCCGATAAGGGTCGGGATAAGGTTACTACACCTTTTTGCAGTCGCATTTGACCAATGGGCAAAACTATGTTAAACACTCTGCATATAGAGGACACTTCTTTGCCGTTTCACCATAAAGATTCACTATTCGACAAAACGTTTCATCGGCATTCCATTACAACTCGTCATTGAGCAAAACTTTCAATAACCTTCAAAACAATTCGGCATTGGGTAAAATGAATCGCTTCTTGTAAAAACGGTTCGTCATTAGGAAACAACAAATTGATATTTCAACAAAACGTACCATGTATTTTTCGGCAATCAGAAAAACACTTCGGCAATGATCAAAACAGATCGCTAACCACATTTGACCATCAAAAGTGCACAGATGAAGTTAAAACTTTGGGCGCGGTCAACAGATCACGTTCAATCACCAGACATTGCGTTGCTTGTTTGCAAATAAGATTATCAATTATTTACATGAATTTTTAATTTGTTCAAAAATATAGCTCAAAATTGTTGTTTTTGTATTAGCATGCTCGTTTGCATGTTTCAGCTTTTACACATAACGCATGTAATGTCACTACATAAATCACACAATCATGGGCGGCCGCGGGAGGGAAGAATGAGAAGGGGCTGATATTCATTGGGCCTACCAGTTGCAGAGACAGCATAAATTATTCGCTATTTCTGGCAATGTCATATGCAATCGCGGTACACGGTGGTCTCTAAAAATTATATATTAATATATATATATATATATATATATATAATTATATATATTTATTATATATAAACAATACAACTTTTTGCGTATCGCAATTTGAACCAATGGATCAAAACTGTTTAAACCTTATCATATAGAGGGCACAATTTCTTGCCGTTTCGCCATACACATATCATTATTCACCTAATATTAGTCGCGGACATTCCTACAACTCGTCATTGAGCAAGACCTTTCATTAATCTCCAAAACAGATCGGCATTGGGTGAATGAATCGCAGTGACAGTTTATGCGACAGATGTAGCGTATTTTGATCGGCCATCTATTTTTCGTCAACAGCAAAAAAGCTTTACACTCGTATAAAGGTGAATGACGAACATTTTCCGACCATAATCGAAATAATGGTTGAATTTTTCAAAACATTTTGCCGAATGAGTATCTAGTGACTAATGTTCAAATAGTTTTGCTCACTGTTATTCCGGCCCAGCAGCCGATCTGTTTTGTCGAATGATGATTGTTGAAATCGCCGTTCAAACAGTTATGCTGAATTGTCAAATCCGAGTGCAAAAAGGTGCATTACGGAGAACACTTGGCTGACCTACCTTATTCCGCCCATTGTTTCCCGCTCACGAGTTGACCCCAAAAGGGCGAAGGACATTTCATTCTCATTCTGACGTCAGCTTCACCGCGTGAGGGATGCCGCGCCGGGTCGGATACCGACGTGTCATCCGCGAGGATCGTCACAGCGCATCGTCATTTTCGACACGCTGATGGCTTTCTGGTGCGGTGTGCTCGGGAGGGGCCGATCATGGAGTAGGTAGAAATGCTTCAGAGGATACTGGCTGTGTGGGTAGGGAAGATGGAGGGGGTGATCACTTCTGTCCAGTAAAATACACACAGTACATGTGTTGAAGCTACCATTGTGTTTCATTCAGTTGATGCATAACATTTGCGCACGTATTGCCAGGGGGCCAATTTCTGAAAATGATTGGAGGGGCCCAAATGCCCTTTATAAATTATAATTCCATTCGTACCATGCAACGCCATAGGCCTAATATTAAAATTTGACATTATTGGGGGCTCGCCCCCACCCCCAGTATACAAATTAACACCGGTGCGTATTGCGACTGAACGAAACCCGCATGCAATCATAAAGCTGACTGTCTTATAGTTCTTACTAAATCTTAGCATCGCTTGAGTCAATTGTCGTGTGGCAAATACATTTCATAACCCAAGAAACATTTGGTGCATAGGCTTTGCATTTTGAACAATGCAAAAGTGATTAAAAACGAATGCCGAATAAGTGATGCAGACCGTACGATTGTAGTTTAGTTGATCTGTTCATTCTATTTTCCTTCAACGCACATAAAGCAAGGTAGCGAAAGTGACGGAAATGTTTCGACATCGTCGAATTATGTTGATAATATCATCAGTTTTGCAGAATTGAGTAAATCTCGTGTTCAAATAGTTTTGCTCGTCCGGTTAAATTTCCGGCGCCAGCAGCGATCTGCTTGTCGAATGATGATTGTTGAAATTGCCGTTCAAACAGTTATGCTGAATGGTCAAATGCGAGTGCAAAAAGGTGTAGTAACCATTGGCGGATTCAGAACGGTGGTTTATTGGAAGCACGGGTGGTTTATTCCAGAAAGTGTCACACAATTCACTCCCATATGTGTTGACTTATATACTTTTAAGGAGGCCCCTGGCGCCCCAATGTTGAGTTCGGCCTCCAACGGTGCCTTCGCCCCCCCCCGATGTTTACCCTCGGTCCCAATGTTTTTGTCCGCTGGCGGATCCACGAGGGGGCAAAGTGGCCAGGCCTCCCACACCGCCTGGAATCGGCAATCGAATTGACACGTTTCCTATTTCAAAAGAAAATCTAATCAGCCTTGTCTCGGTCCTCAGGGTTCCTGAAACATGCATATTTCATTCACCGTGATTCATGGAAAACCAAGCTTCGGATAAATGATTTGATTCTACGAACTGTAGGCTATTCCTTCGCCACGTCGAACGACCAAACCGGGGAGAATATCGACGAAGCAATGCTCCTAATCTCCTATGATAAGTTTTTAGTTGTTTCCTTCTCTTTCGATCTGGTAGCATTGATTTAAAAGCTGTATATTACCGCCGATTTGAGTTTGGGCAACTGACATGCCAATTGTCTCAGAGTTCAATGGATTATTTTACACGTATAATTGGATCGCGATAGTCATTTTTCCGCTTGGCATAATTTTATAAAAGTTAAAACTCGCATGTAGTGACGCCACTAATTCCGTTATATTTTTTCAACAAAGTTGCTTTATTTATGCTCAAAGACGTAAAGTCTGCGTAGAAGAAGGCACACAAAATTTCACGTTTAAGTCACTATTGGTTTTTTAGTTATTGCAAAAATACGTCATGGGAGATATATAGGAGATATTTGGGAGATATTTGCCCCACTCAAGTCAATGCCAGGTTAACATTTGGTGCTTTACTAAGAAAATAAAGGTTCTAAGTGAGACCTCAGGCCGTCTGGAGGATGCAGACCGGCCCAAAACATTGGTTTGAGAGGCTCTCCGAGATAAGTTAAAAGCTCATGACATTTAATCTGTTTTTGCATTATTTATTTATTACAAATACTCTCCATTGTACAAGCTGTCTATATTTTTGAAATGTGTTCATTTTCAGCCGATTTCGGTAGTTTCGGTAAAGCTATGACGCTGATAGGCTCCCCTTGGATTCGTCTATGTTTGCTCCCCCCCCCCACTTGTTTTCAAAAATCGCCACCGCTGGCCACTCCACAGAATTTGCCACACTGAACGCAAGGCCTGCCTTTTCCTACATCAATGCATCAACGTCTGGCACCGAAAGAGTCAAAATTGACAATAAATGCAACAGGAAATTCACTGAAACTTTCTGCCAAAGATGACAAATATAGAATCAGCTCTTCAACAGTCAACAGTCAGGCTACAAGTACACAGTCGAGGAGTCGATAGTTTGACAACCAAAGCCGGGCATTCGGTAGGCTGTTCTCAGAGTAGTCGGTAGGTTGTTCTCAGTGTAGTCGGTAGGTTGTTCTCAGTGTAGTCGGTAGGTTTGTTCTCAAGCAGTCCGGTAGGTTTGTTCTCAGTGTATCGGTAGGTTTGTTCTCAGTGTAGTCGTTAGGCTGTTCCCAGAGCAGTCGGTAAAGGTTGTTCTCAGAGCAAGTCGAAGGTTGTTCCTCAGTGTAAAGTCCGGTCGGTTGTTCTCAGAGAAGTCGGTAGGTTGTTCTCAAGTGTAGTCGGTAGTTGTTCTCAGAGAGTCGGTAGGTGTTCTCAGTGTAAGTCGGAGGTTGTTCTTCAGAGAAGTCGGTAGGTTATTTCTCAGTGTAGTCGGTAGTTGTTCTCAAGAGCAGTCGTAGGGTTTTGTCTCAGTGTAGTTCGGTAGGTCTCGTTTCTCAGTAGAAGTCGGTAGTTTTCTCCATGTAGTCCGGTAGGTTGTTCTCAAGGCAGTCCGGGTAGGTTGTTCTCAGAGCAGCGTAGGTTGTTCCCTCAGCAGAAGTCCGGTAGGTTGTTCTCAGAGCAAGTCGGTAGGTTGTTCTCAAGTGTAGTCGTAGGTTGTTCTTCAGTGTAAGTCGGTTAGGTTGTTCTCAGAGCAGTCGTAAATGCTGTTCTCAGTGTAAGTCGGTGTTTTTCTCAGAGCAAGTCGGTAGGTCTCAGTGTAGTCGGTAGGTTTGTTCTAGAGAAGTTCTGGTAGGTTGTTCTCAGTGGTAAGTCGGTAGTATTGTGTTCTCGAGAAGTGGTAGTTCCTCATGTAGTCCCGGTGGTTGTTCTCAAAAGAGAAGCGGTAGGTTGTTCTCAGTGTAGTCGGTAGGTTGTTCTCAGAGCAGTCGGTAGGTTGTTCTTAGAGTAGTCGTTAGACTGTTCTCAGAGCAGTCTGTAGACTGTTTTCGGAGCAGTCTGTAGATTGTTCTCAGGGCGCTTGTTAGCGCCCTGTTTTCGGTGTGGCTGTTACCGACGGCTGCTCCGGCGCACAGTGTCTAATCATCCACTAACAATATGCAGACACAACTGGCTGCCGTCCACCAATAGCAGCAGCACACATAAATGACATAAACTTTTATATTTGTAATGACCAGACTTGTGCCTGGATCCCGAAGTTGGATCTGGGATCACAGTGGATCCATCGGTATAAAATGCATGAAGATCTTGGATCCCAGTGGATCCCTTTGTGTAAAATGCATGAGGATCTGTGATACTTTTGGATCCCTCGGCGTAAATTGCTTTAGGATTTGGGATCTCAGTGAACCTCTAATTTAAAACGTGCCTCAGATCTTGAAACACAAGATGCAGGGACTGACTTAAAACATTGTGGTCTCTACTTTGCGTATGCAGTATGTAATATGTAGATAATTTGTACATGCAAATTATCTTGTAAGTAACTATTATCAAACATAGATATTGTAAATAATTTGCCAGTATGATCAAATTAGCAAGATGAAGGTACATACCAATGTGCCTGGATCCCGAAGCTGGATTTGGGATCCCAGTGGATCCTTTGGCAAAAAATATATCAGGATCTAATATTTTTGTGGATCCCTTAGCTTATTGTGTACCTGGATCTAGTATCCCATGTTGATCCCGGGACACAGGACACAATGATCCATATCTCAGCTGGTTCCCGGATCCAGGCACATGTCTGGTAATGACGATGTGATTTCACATTAAAACTTACACAATGCACATTGTCGACTTAGAGCGGTTCAGGGTACACACATTCTTAACTACTATTCAGTGACTTGCTCAACTCGACTATTAAACCTGTCTAACGACGAACACTAAATTTCCAACAGCTATGGTGAGGGCTTCATACTTAAAACGAACTTTTAACGACTATCAATTAAAAGCGACACTGTAAAGCTTTTCAAAGAATAGTAAGTATTTTCCAAATTTGCTACAAGTTTTGTCTTTCCCGATACTGCAGTACCACCATGGTGATGAACATTCACGGAAAAACAGTAGAATGCCATCCTTCAAACGGCATCTTCTGCTCCCGTTACCAAAATCAGCTTCGTCAAAGCACGATTCACCTGCACAAGCGCGCGCACATGTGCGTGTGTATGTGTAGGGAGTAGTGGTGCCAATCGGTACAATACTTTTTGGAATTCCGAATTTGTCCGAAGACCGATTCGGTTTTTGGATGAACATAAGCATATTTATTTGGACATTTTCGAACATTCACACAACATTTAAAAGCATACATATTGTTTGTTTCCTATAAATGGATATATGATGACTGTGGCTTTAGGGTATCCTAACTCCAGCAGTCAGGTGACACAAATCTTTTTATTTATGCATATATTGGGAATGATACACTGGATGTGTTGCATTTCATATCAAATACTTGTTCTGCTTTCGGAAAAATTTCAGACAAACAAGGATTTTCGAACAGTTTCGGACGGACCGCTGATCATGGTCTTGAACATCGCGTCGGTTGGACATTGGACAAATATTTTCTGAAACTGGCACCACTATTGAGGAGCCAGTGGTCTTTCCACGATGGTTCGGTGGTTGTCCTTACAGAGACGGAGTTCTCGAAACTGCCTCCTTCGTCACCATGTCATGCTTTCGTCTTTCACGGTCACAGCAAATCATGCCCCGCATTATAATCTCACCGATTTTTATCATTTGGATACAATGATAATAACATAAGAGCCTATTTCTTTTACCTACAAACATTTAAATTCTGTTGGAATCCTGTCACAGTATTAATCAAAACCTCTTATGCAGTGATGTAGCTACCTAACAAAAAAAAGCTTAGGATGGGTGACATCAAGCATTTGGGTATAAAGGCGGATTTTGCATCAGCGCCCACGGCGCGGTGATGTCACCGCTTCCGGCCTACTAATAGAGTAACTGTCCTCCGGCCAGTAATAGAGTAAACATGTCCTCCGGCCATATAGAGTAAACATGG
Organism: Semibalanus balanoides; assembly: GCA_014673585.1. NCBI lineage: Eukaryota > Metazoa > Arthropoda > Thecostraca > Balanomorpha > Balanidae > Semibalanus > Semibalanus balanoides. Next base: position 10,243 of record VOPJ01011518.1, read on the forward strand.
TCCCTCCGGCCAAATCATAGAGTAACCACATCGTCCTCCGCCATATACAGTAAACATGTCCCTCCGGCCATATAGAGTAAACATGTCCTCCGGCCAATACAGTAAACATGTCCTCGGCATATACATGTAAACATGTCTCCTCGCATATACAGTAAACATGTCGCCTCCGGCACATATAGAGTAAACATGCTCCTTCCGCCATATACAGTAAACCATGTCCTCCGGCCATATAGAGTAAACCTGTCCCTCCGGCCATATACAGTAAACATGTCCTCCGGCACATGTAATAGAGAACATGTCCCTGCCGCCATATACAAGTTTAACATGTTCCCCGGCCATATAGAAAGTAAACATGTTCCTCCGGGCCATACTACAGTAACAATGTTCCTCCGGCATATACAGTAAACATGCCCTCCGGCCATATACAGTAAACATGTCCCTCCGGCCATATACAGTAAACATGTCCCTCGCGGCCATATACTTAGAGCAAACAGTCCCCGCCGGCTTCAATGGGCCATTGGGGAGCTGCGGAGCTCTCTACGGCGAGGATACTCTATGGTCCACTGTCACTGGTGGTCAGTGGTCACTCATACATGAAAATGTACATTAACAATCACGAAACCTGCACGTAATACATTTCGTAGCGGCAAGAGCATGCTGAGCAGTGCGCACAAATCGTTTCCCTATCTTCTTGCATAGTTCAGCGATTCCGTCACGCAAAAGCCGAGCACGCTCAGTTCTTGCTCCGCCGCGAAACGCTGGCGAAACGCGACTCTGCCGGCCAAATTAAGTGCCTTCAGGGAAGCGATTAGCGAATTTCGACAGTCGCACTGGCGGAAAATTGCGGTAATATCGCGGCCAAATGACCTACCGTTTGGCCGCCCTTTTCCCCTTTCTAAAATGATTATTTTACGGAACATAATAGGTATAACTATCTAGAAGACCAAAGAATGCTAAACAAATACGAAAGTATCAAACCCAACCTATGGCGCTATAGTTATTCGAGCAACGGACAACATCAAAAAGCTAATTTCAATCAGTTATATGGGTTAATAAAGTCACAACGCTAACACAGCATCATTTATTGACAGTTCCATATTCTGATAGCTTGAATTCCCATTAAAGCGGGAACTCACTTCACCGTACACAGACAGTCTTCTCGCCCCACTACACCCCTCCCCCTCCCCGCACTCCGGCCGCCAGCCTGTTTACCCCATGTTGGCGGCCGATAGTTCGCCGTTAGCGTGCCATACCGTTTGCTCATACATCCATTATGTGTATGTCATTCCATTATACACAGGGGACCTCGTCCGCAAGCCGGATCGCTCCACGCAACATCCGCATCACTTAAGTAACGGAGATGTTTGGGGTGCTCTTGCAACACAACACGAGCCTGTCGAGATAGGTAAACAATCAAATGCATTCAGTCTATTTACTATCCAATATTGAAGTTGACACAAGTGACTCTTGTGAAAGGCTTTTGGCAAAGTTGTTGGTCCTTGTCTTGTGGCTTACTGTTCGATCTGTCATCTGTGGGTGTACCAATGTCTGCTTATTAGTACCATTTCAAATCCATTATTTCTCCCGTCCGTGTACCACCATTCATTCAGCGTAATTAGACGTTGCATAAATGACGATGACGACTAAGACAGAGCTTCCAAAGCCGATAACCAGCCAATTGATCGGCTAATGAATATTAATGGAAAGCTGCCTTTATCAACGTCGAACCAGGGCCGCGCCTCCACCAGACCTTCGGATTTTCCGTCGGTACGCGTGCCACTGAAGGCACCGACAATCTCTTCTATCGGTTCTGCTGCTGACACGGCTGACACTGATGACACTGATGACACTGATGACACTGCTGACACTGATGACACAGTTAACACAGTTGACACTGCTGACACTGCCGCCACTGCCGCCACTGCTGAAATATGACAATTAGCCACTGACAACATCGTTAACTCAGCTGCGCAGCGGTCGATCCAACGTGGGGTATCAGTCCAGTGGCGGCGCCACGGGAACCCCTGGGCCACGGGAACCCCTGGGGCGGCTTTTCCCAGGGGGTGGCAAAAGCCGCCCTACCTTACGTTCTTAGCCATTAGGCTGTGGTGGATCAAGGCTTCGAGTTTGGGAGCAAATATTTCGCTCCGAAAAGGTATCTAGTCATCACAAGCGGTGGTGTATTAAGATCTCAGTCAAGGGTGGGGTTGGGGGGAGAGCCCTCAAGAGGGTGTCCTATCGCCAACACATGACGGCGCCGTTAGCGATACAAGTTGTTGAGCAGGCGTTGAGAGGGGGGGGGGGGGGCGTCAGCAAATAAGTAGTTGAGGGAGGGCGTGAACGAAATACAAGTTATTGAGCGGGAGGGGGAGGGGAGAAATGCCCATTTTGCTCAACCATAAATCCGCTAGCGGCAGAAATCCAATGCTGGCTTCAAAGCAACATTACAATTTCATGGTGGCCCAGTTTTCAGGGGTGGCAATGCCACCCCAGCTTCACAGCAGGAATGGCACTGGTGGCAGTCCTTTAGTGGCGCCGCCACGTGACGTTCGCACCCATCGGACAAGACCGAGCGACGGCTCTAAAGCGCGAGTCAACAGAGCAGCGTCGATGGTCTCGCTATTGAGCGCTCCGAGTTCGTGTCGCGCACCGTTTCATGTGCTTGACGCTTGCTATACTCCTTAATGGATGAGTGGCCCACCACCACAGCGGACAGACATCTGCGCCGTTCGGTGTGTCGTTCGGGAACATGCAGCGCGATAATAATGTGTCCTGCACATGCATCCTTTGCACCTGTCCTGCCTCGCTGCCGCTTTGACACCCTGCAATCGATATCGTTATGTTACTGAAAGACGAATGCTGCGGGTAATATACCTACTGTGCGTCAGCCGAGTTGTTCTGTATCTGTAATTTTGCAAACAACTTAGAGACTTTACAAAATGTGTGTTTTTGTCAGCGGTGTCAATGTATAAAAATGATTGGGGGGGGGGGGCTAATGCTAACTTTTTATATTTTAACTCCATTCTTACCATGCAACGCCATAAGCCTCATGTTAAAATATGAAATCATTTTTTTTGGGGGCGGGCCCCCAATAGTATACAAATAGACACCGGTGGTTTTTGGTTTGATCCATGATGCTTTCCCGCTCTGCGTAGGAGCATGCTACTAAGACTTACATAGTCTTTAGATGTTTGCTTTTACACACGAGCTAGTACTTGAACTTGAACTTGAATAGTCGACTCCATCTTGCAGATGCATGATCATGTATGATCGTCTTCTTGAGTTAAATGAACAGGCTCTTCAGGCCTATTTTATGCGACAGGTATACTGTTCTTTTCGATGATTTCCCTCTGTATGTGGGCCTTGTAAATATGATGGATGATAAGGCTTTGCTAGTACTGAGTATAAGCTACAAACCATGGGTGTAACGTTGTATGTGGTTGGTGTGAAAAGCTCTACACCAACTTAAAAGTTGGTGTGGAAAATCCACACCAACTTTTAACACCAACTTTTTTAAACCCATGCTACAAACAATACCAATCGCCAACTGGCTAACTGGAACTGGCAGTGCCTGCCAGTTCCAGACAACATCATGGTGATTGGTGACAGCTTCAACTAGAAATAAAATTTGATATTGCATGGCCTAATATAATGCTGGTTGTGTTCGACCCTGCAATTGTAAGTTAACACTAGTAATGTCATTTTCCCAAAATTTCCTGACCAAAACCAATCCAATTCCGAACAGGAGGCATTTTGGTTTAACAATACTGACCGATTTTGGATGAGGCCAAAAATTGTCCACGGATTTGACGTTTTTAAAAAATAGTATATTTATTAATACACACTGGCAAAAATATTTTGTTTAACATTATAAATCATAAAAAATGCAACATGTACAGTTTTTAAAGACAAGACATTTAATTGTGAAAAAGGAACTAAATACATTGGCAAAGGTACAATAGTGTTTATGCCCGCAAGCCAGGAGCCACACGCACATTTACCATTAATTAAATATTTTAAATTTCGAGCAAATTGATTGTTTGATAGTACGTAAGCTGACCGAACACGTGTCCAAAATGTATAAGCCTGACCGCCGATTAAACAAATCGGTCACACAATTTTTTCGGTAATCAAAATTTTTGGGTAAAACCGATTGGACATCAACTGTTAACACACATGGCCTGAAACAGTCATCATGCATGCACAGTGAATACACTGCACAAAATTAAATGGCTGACAGTTCATCCTGAATGCAACAAGTAAATTACACACATGGATGACTGACAGTACAATCTGAATGCACAGTATTAGAGTATATACACAGCATGGATGACTGACAGTATCTGATGCACAGTATTGGGAGTATCTAATACACAGTGGATGGATGACAGTCATCTGATTGCAAAACAGTATTGAGTTCTACACACATGGATGGCTGACAGTCAGCTGATACACAAGTAAACACACATGGACGGCTGACAGGTCATACTGATGCACAGTATTTGACGTATAATACACACATGGATGGCTGACAGTCAGCTGATACACAGTATTGAGTATCTACACACATGGATGACTGACAGTCAGCTGATACACAGTAAACACACATGGATGGCTGACAGTTAACACAGTTGATGCACAGTATACACACATAAATGACTGGGGGTCATCTGACATACAGAATACAGTACACACATGATTGTCTGACAGCCAGCTGACACACATTATACCCACATCAACTACTGACAGTCATCTGAACGTTTCCCTTTTCGCACAACAGAAGGAGTTGAAGTGGAGTAGTAAGGCAAGGTATTGCAAGGTACATAGCAAGGGAACACGGAAAAAAACATCGCATATATTCAATATTCATTGAGCAGCTTCTGTGTCTGTGTTTCAGGGTTCATCGCAAACGAACTCATCTCTTCGGCAAACACCATCGGCATTTACTTCCTCCAGCGGTGCCATGGTGTTGAGAAGCCTCCCACCGTTGCTGACAAGGCCGACGCTGCTGCTGGTGCTGCTTCTTCTGCTGCTGGGCCCAGCGGCCATCGGCCAGCACTCAGTGCTGCTCGACGGAGACCTGGTGCTGGGCGGCCTGTTCCCCGTGCACGAGAAGGGCGATGGAACACCCTGCAGCTCCAAACTGTACAACCGGGGCCTGCAGCGGCTAGAGGCCATGCTGTTCGCCGTGGACCAGATCAACCGCGACCGCCGCCTGCTGCCGCATACCACCATCGGTGTCAACATCCTGGACACATGCAGCACTGACACGTACGCGCTCAATCAGTCTCTAGCCTACATCAAGGCTTCGCTGGACGTCATGGACACGAGGGCTTTCGAGTGCGCTGACCGGTCGACGCCGCGGCCCAAATACCGCTCCAAGGCGGTCAGGCGGTCAGCGGCGTCGTCGGCGGCTCCTACAGCACCATCTCCATCAACGTGGCCAACCTGTTCCGGCTGTTCCGCATCCCGCAAATCTCACCCGCTTCAACGGCGCAAGTGCTCAGTGATAAATCGCGCTTCGAGTTTTTCGCGCGCACCGTGCCGCCGGACACGTTCCAGGCAACGGCACTGGTGGACATGGTGCAGCTGTTCAACTGGTCCTACGTCAGCACCATCGCGTCGGCGGGCTCCTACGGAGAGAGCGGCATGGACGCCTTCCACAGGCAGGCGGCCGAGCGCAACATCTGCATAGCGGTGACGGAGAAGGTGCCACGCGACGCCACCGCCAAGACCTTCGAGACCATCGTGCTACAGCTGCAAAAGAAGCCGATGGCGCGGGGTGTCATCCTTTTCGTTAGAGCGGAAGATGCAAGGTAAGAACCAAGAGTATTGATATAAAGATTGGGCAGAGATTAGGTTGTTCTAATGTTTCAAAATGCTGAGAGACAGCACCAGTCTTGTTATGGTCTAGGACCTCATCAAGACTGGTGCTGTCTCTTGTTCGCCAAGTTGATATAATTATGATTATCCAGGTGTTTATGTTTATTTTGAACCAATGACATTTTCCCAAACCAAATACATCTTCAACTAACCAGATATTGGATGTCCTTCCTAACGCGAGCTAAGATGGTGATAGTTTTCCCACTTGTAGAGAAGGGTGGGGAATTCGGAGCGATTATGCATTCACATCTCTTAACGCTGAGTGGTAAGTAGCACCAACTAAATGGATAAGTCGGCGCTAAAACATTCTCATAGCAATGTTAAAGATGAAAAAGGCGCCGAGCTTATTAAAATAAGTAATTTCGCGGTGGATTAAGACATACACTGGAAACAAAAATGATTCCCTATAGAAATATTAGGGGGCTTGCACCAAAATCACCCACCATTTTCTTCTCCGGATTTACTTCCTATATGGGTAGGTTATTGGAGGTTATTCCTACATTGTAAGATTATTGGAAGAGATTGTCGGGAAAAGGGGTCTGTTGGGGGAAGAAACTAGGGGTGATTTTGGTGCAAGACCCCTAATATTGATAAAGAAAGTCATTTAAGTCTTCAGTTATATTTTTGTCCTGTCAAGAACAGTCAGTGACGCCTGCTTTCATCAAGGGGTGGAGTGGAACTTTTGTTCCGTCTGACTATTTTCCATCTCAGGGTTGGCATTTCCAATATCGAACTGCCTCGACGCATCCATTCGTTTCACGCTTTAGATCCACTAACACATTTCTGATGTGATGCCTTGGTGAGATGCAAACAATTTCATTTGGGGAAAGCGTTTGGCATGCGTGATTGAATGCTGCCGAGTGTGACAAAATGATCCGCTTTACGAGAAATTCAGTCGAATATAAGTTTTACTCTGCAGACACTCATCGAGGTATTACGATTTTCTCCTGCTTCGAACACATTCGATATTACAAAAAACAAAATATTTACAAGTTATTTGATTATTGTTTTCAAATTTCAGCTGAACAGGAAATTGCACAGACCGGTCTCGTAATGGCCTGTGCAAAATAAACGCATTCATATTATTACCTATTCATATTTACGAGTACCTACTCATATGAGTTAACTGACGTTGATCGACCTCAGTCGTGCCTTGTATTTTGTTCATCATCAGCGACATTTTGAACCAGCTGCAGCTGTTGCGGGTATTCATCAAATGGTCCCCGAGCTACCTAAGCCGTGTCAACGGACGGGCAGTTGTCAAGCGACAGGAAGCAGGGCATCGACACCGCTGGCGATCAATATTGCAATCTCCATGTGCTCGTGAATGGGAGCAATGCCATCACATGACTGATGGCTGCATGCTGTCTGACGCTGCTGCCCAGGTGGCCGTCTGTCTGAGTCTGACGCTGCCAAGGTGGCCGTCTGTCTGAGTCTGACGCTGCCCAGGTGACCGCCGTCTGTCTGAGTCTGACGCTGCCAAGGTGGCCGTCTGTCCGAGTCTGATGCTGCCCGGGTGGCCGTCTGTCTGAGTCTGACGCTGCCCAGGTGGCCGTCTGTCTGAGCCTGACGCTGCCCAGGTGGCCGTCTGTCTGAGTCTGATGCTGCCCGGGTGGCCGTCTGTCTGAGTCTGACGCTGCCTAGGTGGCCGTCTGTCTGAGTCTGACGCTGCCTAGGTGGCCGTCTGTCTGAGTCTGACGCTACCCAGGTGGCCGTCTGTCTGAGTCTGATGCTGCCTAGGTGGCCGTCTGTCTGAGTCTGGCGCTGCCTAGGTGGCCGTCTGTCTGAGTCTGACGCTGCCTAGGTGGCCGTCTGTCTGAGTCTGGCACTGCCTAGGTGGCCGTCTGTCTGAGTCTGATGCTGCCCAGGTGGCCGTCTGTCTGAGTCTGACGCTGCCCAGGTGGCCGTCTGTCTGAGTCTGTCTGCCGTCTGTCTGTCTGACCTTCCGTAGTTCAATGTCTAGTCTTCCGAAGATCTATCGGAGGGAGTGCTTGGACACGCTGGCTTCATTGCTTCCTAAAGCATCGGATGAAGATAAATGAACCGACAACCGAGCTGATGGCCGCTAGAGGCGGTTCTGTTCTTAAGAATGAAGCTGGGGTCACAGTTGTGAAAGAAGCCCATCATATAGACGTAAACCAGTCGCGTCGCCACAAATAAAATGAGTGGCGGATCTAAAGGCAGCCCATATAGGGTTAATGTTAGAATCTTGCGAATATGTGTGGCCGGACTCAGACCAGAGTGACCATGGGGCAGCCCCCCCCCCAGCCCCCCTCCTCTCCGCTCCCGGTTACCAAGGCTTCCCGTCTAGTTGGTTTCACTTCAGCCGGGCGTGGCCGTGCGCATTTGACCAGGAATTCATACAAAAACGTACTTCGATTATAGACCCGATCATGCCCTAGCCATAACCGCTTATTTAGCACTTCCGTTATTATTGTTGTGTTTCAGATCTTGACAGATTGTATGTGTAATGGTCGATGCCACTTTTATATTGATACAAAAAGCTGTCATAATAAGTTAAGACAGACATTCTCAGATTGAGAAATTAATGACGAAAATAACTTATATGAATACAATTTATAAACCATCACATTCACTTAGGCTAATGTAACGTTCGGTAAACTTATATTTTACATTAATATGCATGAAATCACACCCATGAAATTACATCCCTTCTGACCAATTCCGACGGTTCATTATGTAGGATCCCCATTTGCTGCCCTAACGAGATTATCGAGATTAAACCTCATTTGTTTCTTGCGGCACGAATCAGCTACACCTCGTTAAGATGATAAAGTCGTAGCAGCGAGCTTCGAATGTTTCATATACACACACACACACACACACACACACACACACACACACACACACACACACACACACACACAACACACACACACACACCACCACACACACCACACACACACACACACACCACCAGCGGACACACACACACACACACACACACACACACACACGCACGCACGCACGCACCACGCACGCACGCAACCGCACTGCACCGCACGCACACACACACAAACATACATACATCATACATACATACCATAATTACATATAATATAAATATAATATATATTATATAATAATATATATATATATAATATAATATATAATTATATATATATTATATATATATAATATATGTATGTATATATATATATATATATATATATTCGTAAATACTTAACACACTTAGTTGTATACTTAACATTTATATTATTTAATGTACATTTATGCAATTTTCAAAACATTTTAGAAAGATTCAGAAAGATTCTGTAGCTTGTCTGGCGCTAATACCTTAACAGAACGTGGTATCCCCCTAATCAACCCAGGGATGCATACATCACGTACCTTACTTTCCTGGACATCTTCGATCTTCCCGTGACGAGATCAGCACGTTCGCCAACACCGTATTCAACACTGCGATGGCCAACGCCATCGTAGCCATGACGTTGCCAGATGCAGTATGAAGCTGGACGAATGATCTCTAGACGCATATTTTTTTAGAAGAGGCCTTTTTTGTATCTTAGACTTGTTATGAGCACAATAATTGGTCCAGAACTATTTAACAGTGATCATATTGCCCAAATCAGGAATTGTTTCCTTAAAATGTAAAACATATTTTCTAAAACTTGTATATCAAAAATTTCAAAACATTTCAGAATGTTTCAGAGTTTTTTCAGCGCAAATAATCTTTCGTGAAAACGGCTATTATAATAAGGTTTTCAAGTATTGTAAAGCCTTGCTGATATGAATTATGTACACTTCGATTTTCCATACTAACAAGAACACAGCCAGATGCTGTTCGACACTAAAGTTCTCACCAGTTTTTACTTCCCTTTGCCTCCACAAAGCAATTATTTTACCAGCGAAAGGTCTTAACAAAAACATTTGCATTTCGGCCCGTTTGCGGGAAGTGACAGCAGCGTGTCTCCGTCTCTTTCTGGAGCGGCGCGTCACAGGAGCGGCGCATTAAGCTCGAATATCCCACCACAAACACTACTGACACCCGCCGGCGTCTCTCTCCAAACAACAGGCACTTGCCGTGTTAGCGCAGCAAACTGCACCGACCCTTAGTGTCGCTCGCCGCGGCTGGATTAAGCTCTCTCTCTCTGCTCTCCTCCCACTCCGATCTTCCCAACTCAGACGTGCTCATGGGAACTGTCGTCTGTGGAGGCGCGGCGGCATCGGCGGTGACATAGACACCGGACGATCGCACAGATCGCAGCTACGTTCAGCCGAGCTGCTTTGTAATGACCTCTCACCAAAAAGACGCCCTTCTGGCCGTTCCGAGTCACCCAACTCCGGCCGATCATCCTCACTTTGCATTCCGCGATGGGCTAAGCGTCGGCTTCCCGGCACGGACGTGATCAATTGAACATGGTGGCCTGCTTAATTTCATTTCGGGCACGACCCCACGCCACCGCCCCCACCCCGCAGTCCCGCACCAACCCGCGCCAGGCCCAGCACCAGCTGGCCAGCCTGCGAGATACTAACCAGCAAATTACGACGCAATACACCATTCCACTAGACCCCGGCCAACTCCGCGCGAGACTTATCAAAAACACCACCCTTCATGGGACGTCTGATCTGAGACGTCCTGGGGAAGTCGCAGTGAGCAGGCCCGGGCAGCCCTAGAGTACGGCAGAAGTCAGGCCCTTAGCACAACCCGCCTGTCGGCTGACCCCGCACAGGAGTCCGGTCCTCGTCTGCAGCCTGACTTAACAGTCCCCGCGTCATCCCGTCAGCACCGGCATGGCCGGAGCACTGCAGCCTAATTCAGCTCCCTGCGTATTCGACAACTGCAGCGCCGATTGGCCAGAGCAGCCTGCAGCCTGATTCAGCTCCCTGCTGGTCATCCCGACACTGCACCCGGCTGGCCAGAGCAGCCTGCAGCCTGATTCAGCTCCCTGCCGGTCATCCCGACAACAGCCGCAGTCCTATTCCTTCCCTAGCCGGTCTTTCCCGTCACTGACCGCTCGGCCGGAGCAGCCTGCAGCACTGAATTCAGCTCCCTCGTTGCCGGTCCATTCCGACGTTCACTGCACCCGGCTGTCCGAGAGGCAGCCTGCAGCCTGATTCGCTCCCTGCACCGGTATTCACGACACATGCAACCCGGCTGGGCCGCGCAGCAGCCTTGACAGCTGATTCAGCGTCCCCTGCCGGTTCATTCCCACACTGCACCGGCTGGCCAGACAGCCTGCAGTTGATTCGAGCTCCTGCCGTCATCCCGACACTGCAACCCGGTCTGGCCAAGAGCAGCCTGCAGCCTGATCAGCTCCCCTGACGGTCACTTCCCACACTAGCACCGGCTGGCCGCGGAGCAAGCCTTGCAGCCCGATTCAGCTACCTGCCTGTCATCCCTGACACTGCACCGGACTGGCCGGAGAGCAGCCTGCGCCTAATTCAAGCTCCTGTCGGGTCATCCCGTCCAACTTGCACCCGGCTAGGCCGGATCAGCCTGCAGCCTAGATTCAGTCGCTGCCGTTCATCCCGCGACACTGCACCCGGCTGCCCAGAGCAGCACAGCGCCTGATGTCAGCTCCGTGTCCGGTCATCCCGACACTGCACCGCTGGCCAGAAGCAGCTGCAGCCTGATTCGCTCCCTGCCCTCGGTAATCCCGTCACTGCACCCGGCTGGCCAGTTCGCGCCTGCAGCCTGATTCAGCTCCCCGCGGTCATCACCGACACTCGCACCCGGCCTCGGCCCAGAGCAGCCTGCACGCCTTGATTACAGCTCTGGCCGGTCATCCGTCACTGCCACCCGGCTGGCCAGAGTAGCCTGACAGCCTGATTTCAGGCTCCGTTGCGGTCATCCCGACACTGCACCCCGGATGGCCAGAGCAGGCCTGGCAGCCTGATTCAGCTCGCCGACGGTCATCCGTCACTGCACCCGGCTCCGGAGCAGCTGCAGCCTGATTCAGTCCTGCCGGCTATTCCCGTTTCACTGCACCAGGTTCTGCCGGAAGCAGCCTGCAGCCTGATTCAGCTCCCCGCCGGTCATCCCGCCACTGCACCCGGCTGGCCAGAGCAGCCAGCAGCCTGATTCAGCTACCTGCCGGTCATCCCGTCACTGCACCCGGCTGGCCGGAGCAGCCTGCAGCCTGATTCAGCTCCGTGCCGGTCATCCCGTCACTGCACCCGGCTGGCCGGAGCAGCCTGCAGCCTGATTCAGCTCCCTGCCGGTCATCCCGTCACTGCACCCGGCTGGCCGGAGCAGCAGCAGCCTGATTCAGCTTCCCTGACCGGTACATCCCGTCACCTGCACCCGTGCCGGAGCAGCCTGCAGCCTGATTCAGCTCCCCGCCGGTCATCCCGCCACTGCACCCGGCTGGCCAGAGCAGCCTGCAGCCTGATTCAGCTCCGTGCCGGTCATCCGGACACTGATTGGACCTCAGCGGCTCGNCAGAAATACATATCCATGCATAATTTGGCAGAGGAAATTAACTCCTAAAGTGGAGAGAAATAGTGAAAAATAATTCATATATGGTCATTTCCCACCCAAACGACCATATTGTGCGACGCTGAGTCCACTAGTCTAGTGTTGAAAATACTTAAGATAGCGAGGTAATTCTTTCACCGCAGCTCATTTTTTTATCTGCTCTACGAATCTCCGATCTCAGCTCAGAACCCTTAAAGGTGAAATTTTAACCCTTTAACTTCTGGGGCATTCCAGGACAGATCGACAAGCGAAAACCCCAAATTAACACCCTCCATCTCCAATTTCGATAAATTCCGTTACAGGGGTTATCTGGGGCGCTGAATCGCGCTATGCGAGTTTCAGCTTGATTGGAGCTACGGTTGCCGAGTTATAGCCTCCGGCATTTTCGTGAGGGCACCTTGCATGACTTAGCCAATTAGCCAATAACTCCAAAACAAATTATCAAATTCCTAGAAAACCATACATTTTCTGAATGTATGTATGTATGTATGTATTTACCGTAAAAACACTCTCCGATATATAAAACCGGCTATTCTGAGCATCGTGTCAGGGTTAAAAGGAAGATGCATGTTAAAACGACACTCACTCACATACGCACATAAGTAGAAAATAAAACACGATCGCAAACACACACATGCAGAACAGCACATCAGTTGCCATGTAAAAGAGCGCCAACTTTACGTTTAAAAGACGATAAAGACAGATCGCGCAGGTCGGAAGGCAGGGTGTTGTAGCGCTGTACTATACTATATAAAAAGCGACGCTTGCCGGTTGCGTTCCCAGTTCCCACACGCGGGGAGGGGCCAATCAGGCGTCCTGGCGAGTGGCTTCTGGAACGAAATTCCAGAATTGGGCCGAATGCTGGAATGGCAATGAAGTAAAGGAACACATTCCAGGCACAGTTTTTATTTTTGTTGTTGATTCTGATTATATGACCTTTGACCCTCTGGTGAACCTGACTGACCTTTCAAGAGCGCAGTGAAAATAAATGTCTGTTTTTATTATTTTTTATAATATCTTTGTAAGCTGTCTTTGCAACGGAAGTTAAAATTGGAGATAGGTGTTTTCTATAAATGTACTTTTTAATTGCTCAAATTAACTCGTTTTTCTCTATTCACCAACACAAAATGAATAATTTGTCCCATGATGGCACTGAATGCGGCTTTCGTGTCACGCGTAGGTTTTTAGCTGCAATATAAGCCACCTCGAGATTAATTAGAGTGAAATTATTGATTTAACAGGTGAAATTGTTGCTCAGTGACCTCTGCAAGGTCAGCTGATGTCATCTAAGGTCACCAGCGACATTTTACCACAAACTCTAAATATAATGTAGATAGAGATGTGAAAATTACACCACTGTGTTTGTTTCGTCGATTATCGTCTACCTAAGTCTTGACCTACCTAAGTCCTACCTATGCAACTTGACCTACCTAAGTCACCAAATGACCTTCACCAAAGGTCAAACTTTGAAGTTGACGTAAACAGGTCACCACTAACATTTTTGGGAGCGCCTTGAATGAGATAAAGCACTATGGTGTTTAAAATTATATATCTATGTTTTATCGAAGCGTTATTCAACGAACATGTTGAAGTTGTTCGTTGTTTGCTTAAAAACAGCGTTTTTCGGTGCATAACTTTGTATTTAAATTAATCATATAACACATTTTTAACACTATCGTGTTTGTCTTGTCAAAGCGCTTTCGAAATAATGGTACTGGTGAACGCTAAGTCAACTTCAAAAATTTTGACCTTTGACCTTTGAAAATAAAAACTTTACCTGGGTAATTCGGTACAACCCAGGTAGGACATGCTGCATATGGGCCGAACGCCGAATCGCGACGAACAAACACAGTGGTGTAACTTTCCACGTCTGCTATTTATAGGGGTTATTATTTAGAGTTTGTGGCAAAAAAATGTTGCTGGTGACCTCAGATGACTTGCATAGGTCACTGTTGCACAATTTTACCTTGAATAAAATAAACCTAAACTTAACCTCAAAGGACTTATTTGCACCTGAAAACCTTCGTGTGACCATTAAGCCGCATTCAATGGCAAATCATGGGACAAAATTATATTTTAATGTTGGTGAAAAGATAAATACCGAGCTAAATTTGAGCATGCAAAGGACAGCTTAGCCTAGACACTATTAATAAAAATATACAACATTATTTTCACTGCGCTCGTTTGAAGGTCAGTTCAGGTCACCAGAGGTCAAAGGTCATTTCATCAGAATCATCACAAAAATAAAACCTGTGTCTTGAATGATGTTCCTTACTTCATTGCCATTCAGAAAATGTATGGTTTTCTAGGAATTGGATAATTTGTTGTGGAGTTATTGACTAATTGGCTAGTTCATGCAAGGTGCCCTCACGAAAATGCCGGAGGCTATAACTCGGCAACCGTAGCTTTAATCTAGCTGAAACTTGCAAAGCGCGATTCAGCGCCCCAGATAACCCCTATAACGGACTTTTATCGAAATCTGAGTAGTAGGGTGTTATCACCTTGTCGATCTGTCCTGGAATGCCCCTTCTGTAAGTTTCAAATCGTTAGGTTAAAGGGACTGTCCCACCTTTTCAAAAGTTCTCAAATGTACGCTGCATGTGGTGCTAAATATTAAGTAATTTGCTGCCGTTACAACGATTATAACATTTGTTTCTCATAACAGTGCTTAATTTCATAAAAAATACGTTTTAATATTTTGGGCTGATGACGTCCATATGAGGATTTTTTGGGAAATAGAGAAAACCCTTCACGCTGCTATATGTATGGACTATGTATGGCTTAGTACAGCCAATGTAAAACGTCGGACTTTCACAAACATTGAGTAAAGAAGAGATGACGACATCGAATTAAGAACCCTAATGCTTAATACAACTTAGGTTCTTTGTTGGAGAAATGTCAAAAACCAAACTCAAATTTTTCTTTGGTGATTCGACCTCGGTGGTCTTGTTTTAACTTATACCATACATAATTTCAATGCCAAGCACGGAAAATGGCTGTCTCAACTCAAATATAATGTTAAGGTGAGACAGTCCCTTTAAACGTCGTGGCTTTGACAAGATCACAAACATTTTTAGATGTAAGATCACTTGACTTGACCTGATAACCTGACCTGAGATGATCCAAGGTCAAAACTTTGCCCGATCAGCTGTGCCATATTTAGCTGCGATGTGCGCCGCCGTTTTTTGCTGTCCCAGAAAAATATCAAGGGGTCAAAATAACCCCCCACCAGGATGAGTTTTTTTTTTTACTTATTTCAATCTTATCTGACTTTGATCGTAAATGGGATAACTGCCCGTGATCAATTTGATGAATACATACATAAGGAATACATACTTTATTTGTGTTAGCCAACTTCTTTCAAAACATGTGTTTCATTATCGGAAGTTCGGTGTCGATATTACATAAAAGTTTGAACTTGCTTGCTCGTATTGGTCGTTTTAATTGTTTGAACTGCGCTATCAGAAAATGGCCGTGTTCTTTTGCGTGAGGATCCTCGAAAACTGTTTGTGGGGCCTCAGGCCGTGAGCTGCTGCTGACGGCACAATGACGTCAGTATGTCGCTATTTTGTGTTATGTATCGCGCGTCTTGTGACGCGGTACATTTGAACGCCCTGGAGTATGACGTCACGCCTTCCTCCAAAGTTTGCCATTGCCCCGGTCGCTGACTGTCAGCGAGTCTCAGTGACAGTCGGTGACAGGGGGATGGGAAGCTGTTGATGGGAGCTGTTGAAACAAAGAACATGGCCAATAAGGTCCGCTTTACGGCAACAAAAACACTGTTACACGGTTAAATGCGAGTCATGTTTCATAAATATATAGTCTAGGCTGTGTCGACCATAGAGATCATATATACATAGAGATGCCATGCACTTAAATCTGCGGCAATGGACAAGTTGCAGGTTATCTAACCCCTGTTTTTACGTATTTGATTGAACGCAATTTGGTTCTTAAGATATTTTATAGATAGTCAATTTAATATAACATTCACCTATTATTATCAGGATTTTAAATAATTAAGTATATTTACGTAATTAACCATTCTTGCTCCTCTGATTTGGTCGGTGACGCAATTTAGCACTAGTTCAGGGCATGATACCTCGAGGTAGACACATTGCATTTGTAAATAGAGGTTCAACGCCAAAATAGCATCACGTTAATTTGCTCAAATCAAGCACGTGATATGGCGCATTCAAGGAGATATCGCTCATTTGAAATCATTGCAACTTTACTAAACAGACACAAAACTAAAATTGTGGAATCTGCCTTGTGACCAATTCAATAATCATTAATGGCAGCTCAAAGGCATCTTTAACGGATTGCATACAGCCAAAAGGATCCAAGGATGATCTAGATCTCTTCCATACAAGCTCTGGATTCCGACAGACACTATCAAACAGCATTGAGGGCACGGTCGCATTTGCAGTTAGTTCTGGGGCAGTGTTTCAGTTGAGGCAGCATCTCGGGATTTGAGCCCACTTTAACAGCTTTCATGTGGAGCTAACTAACGAGTATAGGTGTTTAAGAAGAATTCCAGACCAGGGAAGCAACTAAGACAAAGCCATGGGAACTTGCACTGCGACCATCCTCGCCGACATGTTTGCCCGTAAACATCTTTGTGAGTATGAGGTGGAGGCATAGTTGGCCTCAGCCGTAACAGACCCATCTCGAACATGTGCTGTATATGAATTTAAGGTGAATAATCGTTTTTGAATATCACAGTATAAATCTCCATGACCTTTCTGAACAGTTTGGTGTGAACAGTTAATCAGAGAAAAGGCGCTTATCATTTATATTTGCCACGGAATTTTGGAAATACATGCTTTTCCATAGGGATGCGCAATATTATTGCTAAATGACGTCACTACATCAAGTGCTTTATAAATAATAAACAGTTGCATGCAAATATCTCTCTGAATATTGCTCTGTATGCAAAATGATGTGTATCACGATGATCAGCACATTTTTCTTATTATTTTGCACATATTCACCAAACAACCTGCAACTTGTCCATTTAGTGGTCTTTTTTAAGCAATAAGTTTCTCCTACAGATCCCCTATTAACATCGTGCGCCGATGCCAATAACATCTTTATCTGAGAAGATTTGTTTAATTAATTTTGTTAACATAATCAAAATTGCCTATAAAACTGTCATCAACATAAAAGACAGTGGCTTAGTTAAGCACGGACATCGAGAATGTTCACAAAATGTGCTTAAAAAGACCACTGAATTGCCACGAAATCAAGTGCTTCAGCATAGGCATGGCCTCTCTATGTATATATGATCTCTATGGTGTCGACAGCCATAAATGTTCAGGAAAATGCCTGATTCCTTGGCCCATGGGCCTCAAATTATGATTGACGTCGAAAATATCCCACACAAATCGGCGGGCAGGTGGCTTAAGTCATTTTGCTAAGAGCCTATTCAAATGCATTAGCGACACTAGTGCCACCTACAGTCATGCGTAATATTAGGTTTCGATGCTTTTCAACCGATGTTTAATTCATGTTAATCAAATTGTTCCCTTGTTAAACCTGGCAAAAATGACGATAAGTTTCAGAAAATCACAACATCTTTTATTAAAGTCACTTACATTATTAGCATAAGCGCCAATGAATCCCGACACATTACCCAATGTCAATGAAATGTTGTGTAAGTTTGCATTACTGCTACTCTACAGTGACATTATTTGTATTGTTGTTTGTTTACTTCTCTGCCAAGGTAGTGACACAGTATTACTTTGATAAGCATCATGAAACGATAATTGTCTTACGTTTAAACATCATAGGAACAATAAAAAACAGGACTTTACCACTCGTATGCCGTTAGCGCGAGCGTCGCGAAACGTGTATGACATTATCGAGCTCAGCTGCCGTTTTGAGGCTCTGGGAGCGACTGCAATGGGTCGTCAAAGAACTTCGTTCCAACGGGAAAAGATCACCCACCCCACATCTCCACAACACATTCACAGGCACACACAATTATAAAGTATGTAGAGTAAAGCCACGTTCCAGATATACACTTCTGCTCTACAGACTATATATCTGGACCGTGGCTGTACAACACTGAATGTATATCTGGAACGTTGCTCTACACTACAGACTGCATATAACATGGCTCTAATCTCCAAACTGCATGTCAAGGCCGCTGCTCTACACCAGAAACTGCACTTCTGGAACGTGGCTTTACTCTACAAACTGTATTCCCGTTAAGATGAAGTTCTTTGTCGGCCCATTGCAGTTGCTCCAAGCTTCAGAACGGCTGCTTATCTTGATTATTTAATGCACGTTTCAGGACGAAGGCGCTGACGGTATACGTGTGGTCGAGTTGTGTTTTCAGTGTACCTATGATGTTTAAACCAGACTTGTGATTGATTCAAATTTTAATGAGTGATTAAATCATGATTCACCGGCAAAAATGAATGATTCAATCACACAACATTACTACTGATGAATGATTCACAGTGATTCACAGGCACACGTGAGACAATCATGAATGATTCATCCAATGAATGATTCATGAATGATTCAATCAAAATTATAAGCAATGCGTAAGTGTAAATAGCATTGCATATATTTGGAATGAGTGTGTTTACAGACCAAATGAAGGTGCTGAAAGTGATTTTGACATGTGTTCACTCAGTTTGATTCCCTATTTTTAAACTTCTTTAGTTTCTGCTGTCCCTCCAAAAAATGATTAATTGTGCTATGAATGATTAAATCACCCTATTTTCTTTGAATGAATGATTCAATCAATGATTCCTTGAATCATTCATGAGGAGGTGAATCGATTCATGAGTGATTCTCGTAAAATAAGAATGATTCAATCACAAATAATGATTCAATCAGAATTAATCACAAGTCTGATCTAGACGTAAGAAAATGTTTGTTTCATGAAGTTTTATAAAAGCAATAATGTAACACCACCTTGAAAGATAAGTAAACAGGATACTTTTCATGTCACTGCAGAGAAACAGTAATGCAAACATGCAAAACTTTCACTGTCATTGGCTAATATGTCGGTATTCATTGACTCTTATGCTAATAATGCGAGTGAATTTAATGAAAGTTGCTGTGATTTGTGGATTATATTTTCCCATTTTGTCATGTTTTACTTTCAAATACGTATATTTGCATTAAATAAACATTGGTTCAAAAGCAGCAAAACCTATCATTGCACACGACTGTAGGTGGCGCTAGTGTCGCTAATGCATTTTAATAGGCTCTTAGGAAAATTACTTAAGCCTCATGTACGCCGATTCTTTTGCGGAGTTTTACACACCAATCTTCTTTTTATGCCCAAGCGCCAAAGAAAAACACATTTTCTGATGATCTAAGATAAAAACGTGAATGATGACATAGCCTAATATATATTGTCAACGAAAAACACTTATGTGGATTGTATTCCTTTATTTTATCCAAACCAATGCCATATTCAACATTTTTAGGTACATTTTCGCTATAAAACGCTTACCTCTTGTTAGCACACTTGCAGCGATTTGGCAAAGTGACTGTTTTCCCTTATTGGACTTTCATTTTCGGTTTTTAAGCTGGGTGGTGCCTCCATCCTTTCATGGCTGTGTTGTCAGGGACGCTCTCAATCTGTGTTAAAGGGATTCTGCCTCTTCCGGATATCGCAAAAACTGGCTTAAACAATGGCTAAGGTCCACTTATGATTTTTGAATCGTTATCAAACGCTTACCCAAGCAGCGCAAATAACAAAAAACAATCCTTAATTTCATTTGTTATAAGAATATAAAAAGTTTTTACGTTTTCTACACACCACTACGTATATGGAAGCGTTTGCTCAAGTTAACTGTAACCACGGAGAAGGGATATCAACTGACCAACCGTCAGCTGACGCTATCACCATTGGATGAGGCGGCGATGCACTTATACATTGTAGTTCCTGTTAACTGCATGAAACGAATCTGGCGTATCTGCCACACTTGAGCTGTTGCCATGGAAACGCTACGCGTACGGACTCTTTTCAATTTGGTATCTCCGGAATCGGAGGAGGTATCATCAGGAAATCCTCAGTCGGAAAAAAACTTCATCAAGGTTGGGAAATCAAAACCTTTCTTAAAAGTAAAAACCCTTTGGGAAGAAGCTTATCCTTTTGATAATAATATTTTATATATGCAAATTATTGGGATTAAATCAGCATAATAAGACATGAAATGTTTTCTGACATCACATTTTTGGACCGAATGCTTATGAAAAAATACGACATTTACAATGGACTAGTTGCAGATTGTTTGGGGAATATGTGCAAAATAATAATAAAAATGTGCTGTTCAACGTGATACACATCATTTTGCATACAGATTAATATTCCGAGAGATATTTGTATGTAAAAGTTTACTATTTATAAATCACTTGATGTAGTGACGTCATTTAGCAATAATATTGCGCATCCCTATGGGAAAGCATGTTATTTCCAAAATTTCCTGTGGCAAATATAAATGGTTAAACGCTTTTCTATGACCTACTGTTCTCACCGAACTACTCAAAAATTCATGGAGATTTATGATGTGTATGTTCACAACAAAAAGCGTCATCTTAATATCCTCTAGAGCACATGTTCGAGAAAGGCTCCGTTTCGGCTGCGGCACAGCTCTGCCCTCCACCTCAACTCACCAAGCTGATTACGGGCAGTGCTCTGTCGGGTCCAGTGCAACTATGGAAATTAGTGAAATTTTTTGCTCAAGCATTCTACCCAAATTTGTAATGTCAGAAAAACATTCATTCTTAATTATGCCTGATTTAACACGCGAACTGGAGGGGGGGCAACTTTTGGTGCCCCCCCCACATGTTTTTCGTGAATATCTAAAAAACGAAGCGGCGGAAGGGCGGTAGTGTTTGGTGCGACATTTACGGCAAACACAATAGCGGGATTCGTTTGACGTTAAAAAATCGAAATCGTCGGATAAATTTTGAGTTATATGGATTTCAATTCCAAATGGCGGCCATAAATCGAGGTTCGGGAAGCGATTATCTTCGGAACAAACAGTCAGATCGGGACGATTCAAACGCCATTTGGTAAGCCAGTGTCGAATCTTCATTCCCAAAACGGAAAACTTCAGGCAGCATTGCAGTGGAACGTGGTGAGTCACAGGAGGTCAAATCCTCAGAAATGACATTTGGCCCGATTTGACCTCATGACCTCGTTTGACCTTAAGAATATTGACCTAGGTCACCCAAACTTTCACAGAATGTTGATCATCACAGCACCTACCTACCCTATACGTTTGAACGTTCTAGCTCTCATACTTTCGGAGATCTCTCGGGGGGGGGGGGCACTAAAGTGGCCCCCCCCCTCCAGTGGGTGTTAGTGGCATACCCCTCTCCGGTGCGCGTGTTAAGCTAAATAATAGTCATGAAGGAAACATTTGTTACGATGAAGGAAAGATTTGCTCCGAAAGTTTTTTTTACTTTTATCGAAGGGATTTTTGATTTTTCCCAGCATTAACTGAAGTTTTTTCCCGACCGAGTTTTTTCTTATGATTGGTCCTCCCGATTCTGGAATACCAATGGAAAAGAAGTCTAATTCACGTTTCCATGGCAACGACTCAAATGTGGCAGATACGGTAGATTCAGTAACCAGGAACCACAATGTATAAGCGCAAATCGGCGTCTCATCAATTTGCAATAGCGTCCAGCTGACGGTTGGTCAGTTCATATCCCTTCCTGTGATTACAGTTAAGCTTGAGCAAACGCTTCCATGTACTGTAGTGGTGAGTATAATCGTAAAAGTTTTTAGAATTCTTATAGAGTAATTAAATTAATGACTTGTTTTTTGTTTATTTGCGCTTTTTGGATAAGAGTTTCATGGCAATTAAAAATCATAAGTGGTCCTTAGGCCTTGTTTAGGCTGTTTTTTTTTGCGATATCATCCGGAAGAGGCAGTGTCCCTTTAAGATTATTGATTTGGTCACTAGGTAGAATTCCACAATTTCAGCTTTAGGTTTCAGTAAAGTTGCATGATTTCAAATTAGCGACATCTGCTTGAATACGCCATAACACGTGCTTTGATTTCCACGCGATTAACGTGATGCTGAATTTTTCGTTGAACCTCTATTTTACAAATTCAATGTGACAACCGAACTGCTAAAAACTACCACAGGTATTATTGCGCCTGAACTATTGCTTATTGACATAACGACCAATCAGAGAGCAGAATGGAAAATACGTAAATATACTTAATTATTTAAAATCCTGATAATTCAGAGGAGTTTATATTATATTGACAATCTATTTTTTTTTTAAATATATTTGCGTTCAATCGAATACATAAAAACAGGGATTAGGTAACCTGCAACTAGTCCATTGTAGCACTAAGCTGTAATTAATTGATTTTGGTACGTAGTGGTGGCGGACTCGTCATGGTCATTGGCTGGAAGAAAACTGAACTTTGAACGATGATATTGGGCGACTGGGTGCAAATTTCACAAAACGGACTTCATTTTGTTTATCAAATCCGATTGTTCTTAAACATGTCAAATTTTACATTGAACAGACAGTGTCCCTTTAACATCGTTGTCTTCCCAGGTGACGCTCTCCATCTCCATCCTTACATCGCTCTATGTGTTCTTCCTCCTGGTGGTGGAGATCATTCCGCCGACGTCATTAGTCGTGCCTTTGCTAGGCAAATACCTCATATTCGCCATGGTACTCGTATCGTTGAGGTAAGTGCATCATTTGTATTGTTGTTGTGTGCATCGGTGTTTAATTATAAAAAACACTCATATTGTGCTGTATGTACATTGTACAGTCTAGGGTAAATGTTCCTTCCACTGTTCAGCGCTAGAATCGGGTCAATAGGTACTGCACCAGTGGAATCCAAAAGCAATTATTACTAAGCTCACCCCCCGATAGGTGTCGCAAAGGTAGGAACACATCGAGTTTAGGAGCCACTGAACTGGTACCCGCTGTGCCATGCCGGCCCGGCGTGGCGCAGCTGTGACCTTGACCTGACGTCAACCCACGGCCGGGGTCGGAGGGGGAGCGAGAAAGGGGAGATGAGTGGAGATTAGATCGTTCACTGGGTAAACATACGGGGTTGCGTGAGCTTGGAGTCCTGCTTTGGGAGTTACCGTGGTTGATAAAAGGAAGGAATTGCAGGTATTCATAGACAGATGTGTTGATTATTCCGTCATTGGCTGGGTAGAGAGGAAAAATGTTCCTCTAACGGACTTTTGTAATAGCTCAAAAACAAACACCGCCATCAACACAAAAGTTCGTGGACTTTCTCTTACAAAGATTTTGCGTCTTCCGTGCCAAACAAAAACGAAGCAATTTTGTCGAAAATGTTGAGATATAGTAAATTTAGTGACGTAATTTCACACAGGTTTGACGAAAAATCAGCTAAATTTAAGTCCGAACAAAGTTTTTTAAAAGGCAAATTGCAATTAAACAAAAACAAAGATAGACAATGACAAGGGTTAGCAAATTATTATTACTTGTTTTTTAATGTTCGGTTTTTGGCCACTTAATATTTAAAACTCGATTTATATTTTAAAATGCCATCTAAATCAAAATTATTAATAATTTATTAAAAAAAGGAATATATGTTGAAGAACCACACATGAACAATACCCAAATCACATTTCATACAAATATCTTTAGTTGTGACTGATTTATGGCTCCCTTTGTAGGTATGAGTAACTCATGACGTTATATTTTGAAATCACGTGTTTGAATAATTGGCCAGATAGAGACAAATGAATGACAATACTGTGTTTTTTTAGAAAAAAACTGGTCTAAGAACATCCTGTTTTATTTATAATTATTAATGCCAAATTTAAACCTAATGTGACCTTGACCTAAAATTAACACTAGTGATCATGGTCGCAATCGAAGGCTTTATATGGAAAGTATGGATCATACACTTAGATACCTCAAATTTGACCCTTGACCTGATCATGAACTGACATATGACCATGGATAACACATATTAAGCCTTCGTTAGATTCAGCTTGTTGAGACCTTTCGATCATCACATGTTGCGTTTAAATCGGACCATTAGTTCGGAAGTTAGATAAGGGGGGACGCCCCGCCGCACCAATAGAAAGGTGGGTGGAATCCCAGCCAAGTGCCGGGTTACATATGAGGAATCGAGGTACCGGTAACCGAAATGAAACGATTCCCGAAAGCTTGTCTTTCCCACGCGTCACAGATTTCGCTCGAGCTTACGTGAGCTGTATCAAAGGTAGCGCAGGATATTAAATGGCTCGAAAGAAATGGCGCACGAAGTCGAAAAATTGTCGTCAGACACGCTGGTGCGGTTGGGCTGAATGTGTTATTGATTGCTATATATTATTTTTTCAGGTCAAACACCAGTGGATTAATCGATAACCGTAGGAACGGGTAAGTGTCATGGGGCCCACCATTCAATGGACACATATTAGCACCCAACCTCTGCCCTCCACGACTTGGCAGCGTTTGGGAGCGACTGCTCGACTCAGCCGGGTCAGGAAAGCGGTAAAGTCATGTCATGCGGATAAGAAGTGTTATTGCCCGGGAGAATTGTGCTCGATTGCGCAATGAAGTCAAGATACTCCCGTCTTGTGGGCACCGGCAGCCTCTCACAACTGATAAGGAAGGAATGGCAGAGGTCCAAATTGGCATCAGTAGCATATACGTATAATAGTACTATATAGGGAAGGATCTATACCATCCCTCCCGATCCCGCTGGCTGTCATCAGAGGCACCAGAGCCCGGTTGATTCTGTCCGCAACGTTGAATTGGCGGGCCCCAGAGGTACCTGTGCCAACGACGTGACCACTCCAGACGGAGAGCTAGAGCCTCCTTCTCGGAGACACTTTACCGCCTCTGCGCCGCGGTTCAACGTACAGGAGGCAAAGAGAGACCACTGCTCTCCAGCTCCGGTCCACCTGCGAGAGAACCAGCACCCACCCCCACGTTACTTGCGTCTCTGTCGGTGACCACGGTGGGTAGCTCTGGGTTGAACGCGCTAGCGCTCGACTCATGCAGGATGCCTCTCTGACATCACGGAAGGGCAGCTTCCATCTTCCGGCGTCCACGGGAACGTCTGGGGCTCTCCGTCCTGCGGAGAGCTTGCCTGCAACTCCTCCACCCGAGTGCTGTACCTGGGAACGAACTGTGAGTAGAACCCAAACATGCCTAGCACGGTCTGAAGCTCCTTCAGTGTCGATGGTGACGGCATCTCACACACTCCCCTCAGCCGCTCCTGACTGACAGAGATCCCGGACTCACCCACAGTGAAGCCCAGGACCTCCACTGACGGCTGACTGAGGCGACACTTCTCCATGTTGAGCGTCACGTTGTGCTCCTGGAGTCGCTTCAGAACTGCTTGCAGCCGGATGTCGTGCTCCCCCACGGTCTTGCCAGAAACGATCACATCATCCATGTACACTTGGACTCCCTTCAGGTCACGCAGGATCGCCTCCATCATCCGCTGAAAACACTGTGGGAGCGACTTCAGACCATACGGGCATCTGTTGTACCTCCACACACCTTCATGTGTTACAAACGCAGTGAGGTTCTTGGACTCAGGATGCAACTCCAGTTGGTGAAACGCCTGCGACATGTCTAAGTTTGAAAATATATTTGCTCCGTTGAGGTTATCCAACATCTCCTGCATGATCGGCAGAGAGTGACCGTTGGCAATCACGGCTTCATTAACTTTCTTCAGATCGACACACATTCTGATCTTACCGTTTCTCTTGCGAGTGACCACCACAGGAGAGATCCAGGGTGAGCTCCCAGTGACCTTCTCGATGATGCCTTGTGTATGCCTTGTGTTCTTGCAGGTGCTCCTTCACCTCTTCCCTCAGCGCGTAGGGCGGGGGCCGAAACCGCTGCTGCACAGGCTGCACCTCCGGCTTCACCTTCACCCTGTAGACAAATCCAGTGATCGCTGGAAGCACAGGATCTTGACGGTCAACAGTGCACACTGTACTGCCACAGACAACGGAGACACATAATTCTCTCTGCAGGTCTCGACCCAAGAGCGGAGTAGCACCCACTACTACGTACTATTGGTTCCAAAATAAGCGTCCCGCTGGGTTGGCTTGCACAGCAGTTAAAGGGAATATACCGCATTGGGAAAAATATTTGGAATGGTGGAGATGAGTGCCACTCATCTGGGCACTCATCTCCATCATTTCGTATAATTTGCCCAAGGTGGTATATTCCCTTAAACTGCTGTGCCAGCCAAACAAGTGGGACGCTTATTGTGGAACCAATAGTGTGCTGTTCTAATATTAAATCAACATAAAACAAATCACCGAAACCCCCACAACTTACGACGACACCCTCACTCATGCATCTCTCCACGCCAACATAATATTATTACACTCGTGCGGCATATTCTCGAGCACCGCCAAGCACATGCCCCCTTGATGTCTTACATCAGATCAGCTACTCATCCACCAATGTTCTTACTTATACACTGTCAGTTCTGTCAACCCCCTCTGGCCTTACTCGTCGAATATCGAGCACATGTCGTGGCTTTCCGTTGACCAAAACGGTGTTGCTCGACACCACACCTGTCACCTGGCCGGTGGTCCAGCGGGTAGTGCATCTAGCCCCAGGTGGCTTCACCAGGACCTGGTCGCCAGTGCGGTATTCCTGAGTCCCCTTTTCTTCACTCGGTCCCGGGTCCTTGGGTTCCACTGCTGGATGTTGCCACTGATAGGAGAACATCCCACTGCTTGGAGCCGAGTTTGGGTCCTGTACGTCTGTCGCAGCCAGATTGTACCAGAACACCGCCTTCAGTGGAGTGATTCCACCACGTGCAGCCATGCGTTTGATGGTTCTGTGGTTACGCTCTACGATTCCATTTCCGGATGGACGATACGCTGCACGGAATCTCTGTCGGACGTTCCACTGGCGGCAAAGCGTAGCTAGCTTTTGGGAACGAAACGCTGCGCTGTTGTCACACAAGACTTCAGGCCACAGGGCCTCGTTCTCTGAACAGCTCCTCCAAAACAGCCGCAACATCATCAGCATTTTCAGAACGCACCTTTCTCCAAATCGCATATCTACTTGGACCGCAATCCACAGCTGTCATGTAGCAGCGGTTTCCAAAGTGAGGTGTGTCCACTGCCAAACACGACCAATTTGCCGAGACACCTAGAGTACCGGCCTCGTGGCGCGCTGGTGACGGATCGATTGACTGACATGGGGCGCATCGCCGCACACACTGTTCAACTTCTGCCCTCGTCAGCTCAGGATCTACCAGCTGTCCCAGGTAGAGCGTCTTGTCCACACCGAAGTGGTGCTCTGCGGGCAGGGACTTTACGTTAGCGGCACACACCTCATCTTCGTCTTCATTTTCTCTACTCAGCCATCTCTTGCTCACTCTGGTGAGCATGTCAGCTCGATTTTTATTTGATTCGACCAGGTGAACTGTCACGTCCATTGAATACGAATCCACCAGCTCCATGAACAGTCCCAAACGGCGTCTGACCAAAAGTTCGGACATGCCAGCGACTTTCACTCTGCAGTTTCCTTCCACAGCTGAGGACATCCACCTTTTCACAGTCACAGAATCTGTGATAACTTCTACTGACTGCAGACCCCACTTCAGACTCAGATTGACACCGCGCACTGCCGCATCCCGTTCAGCGATGTTGATGTGGTTGTAGTCCGACGTTTTTCGCATCCAGGCAGCGTCCTCCACAATGGCCTCGTTGATTTCCAATGCGACGCCGATCGCTAAGCTGCTCGCATCACACCGCACACGACCTTTCTTCGACTCATTTTTCACCAACCATGGTCCTTTCACAGGGTCATTCTCCCGGACTTTCTCCAGCAGCTCGGCCGTCATCAGGCGCACATCCATCCCGACATCTTCCTCCCATCGCACACCCTCGCTTCTCCTCTTGATGTAGCTACACGCTACCCGAAGCCAACTGCACACCGGATAGTGACCGACTAGACGGCCACAGATGGAGAACAGCTGTCTGCGTGTCAGGTCGGCTGACAGGTCTATCGCTGGGATTTCATACCTCTGCTGAATTGAAGAGTTCCCCGGCCGTCACGCCTCAGCTGGAGACCCAGCACACGTCCTCCATCCAGCGGCTCGGGAGGCTTCGTCTCGAGCCCGTACCGTTGCTGGTGCGCAGCCACCTCCTCCGCCGTCACAATGTTCTCCTGAACGATGATGTCGTCCATGAAGTGGTCCGTCCCAGCTTCACCGACTCGGTCTGGGCCAACACCTTGCTCAAGATCTTCGACATGATCCGTGGAGCAGAGTTCAGGCCAAAACCCAGGCGAGTGAGGACATATGCCTTCCCCTTGTATCTGACCTGCTGATACTTCCATAGGGACGAATCAACATGAATTTGGAGGTATGCTGATTTGAGGTCGAGTGTGCATACCGGCTCGTCTAACTGTCTCCACTTTCGGATGCTTTCGGCACACACTGCGATATCTCCGTTTGTGTGGTTCTCAACAAATTAATTCAGCTCTCTGAAATCCAGCACCGGTCGCACCTTCTTCTTGTTTACTTGCATCACCGCCATCAGCGGTATCACACCACCTATAGCTTCGCCATCTTGTGGTTTCAACCAGCCCGCCTCGATCCACTTCTCAATCTCTTCCTCAAACTTTTTTTCTGTTTCATCATTCAACGTGCTTTCGTACACGTCTATTTTATTTGCTAGCTCCGGTGGACGATCCTTCCACTTCCAGCTCACAGTCCATTTAGAGTCGTCAAAACAGGCGCTGAAATCCTGGTCCTCAACAACCATTGATGGTGCAGACGCAGCCACCTCGCCTCTCGCGATTGCTGCGCACTTTTCGCCACAGGCATCCCCGCCACCATCAACATCACTTGCCAGCCTTACACCGTCACCACTGATCGTGACTCCGCCCAACCTTGTCAGCACATCCATGCCCAGCACTACATCTACGCCGCTGAAGAGCTGATTTACCACAACACAATATGCCATCACCACCTTTCCGCATACATGCAGCGTAACAGTAGCTGTCCCCGCGCAGGGTTACACGGCTACCATCGACGGACACTATCTCTTGCTCTCCCCGCCTTACAGTTCCACTTACCCAAGTGGCGGTCGCTGTTCGAGAGCATCCTGTGTCCAGAAGCGCTCTAGCATGTCTTCCATTGACAGTGATTGTCAAAATCGGCAACGCCTCTAATCCTGCTGCGGGGGAGCTGCCGGCGCACCAGCTCTCCCTGCGTCGTTTCCCAAACGGCAATCCCTGGCTAGATGGCCCTCACACCCGCAGCTCCAGCAGCGCGGTGGCGTCTTCACAGCAGCATCGCAAAACTTCAGCAGGTGAGGGCCGCCACAGCCGTAGCATCGAACCGTCGCTTTACGGAAGGTCCCTCTGCGAGCCGCTGCCGCTGCTGTAGAGGCCACCACGGGCCGCTCGACGAGCTCTCCCACCAGGCAGCGGGCGCGCTCCACAACATCGGAGAACGGGTCCTCTCCACGCCTGGCAGGGCGCGCAGCTCTCTTGACACAATGGACGGGAGGCCCACGACAAACGCCCGCAGAAAGTACAATATCTGATGTAACTCCAGCCAGGCGTGCCAACCGCCGGAGGTCCGTCAAATAGACATCCACCGGCTCACCCCGCCACACTCTTCTGCGCATCTCCTCGTAGGCACGGAAGGGATTTGTTGCAAATGTGGCTGTCAGAGCTCGTCGGATGCAATCTGCATCCACTTTCTCTGTATCTGCCATCTCGTTATAAACAGAAAAGGCAGCACCCTCAAGGAAAAGAGGGATAACCTCCGCAACATTCTTGATCTTTCGGAGTTTCGCGACGAGATCTTCTTTCGTTAGCCACTGTACTACGTCTCTAGTTCCATCAAATAATTGCAAAAAATATTTAACCTGCAAACCCGCCATCGTAAAATTAATATAACCGAAATAGCTTGTGCTGTTCTATATATTAAATCAACATAAAACAAATCACAGAAACCCCCACAACACACGACGACACCCTCACTCATGCATCTCTCCACGCCAACATAATATCATTACACTCGTGCGGCATATTCTCGAGCACCGCCAAGCACAAATAGTACAGTACTCCCTTACAGCTCTGGCCGTCTTCTGTCACCACATCCGCCTCCAGGATGCCAGCCACGTCCAGGTGTCCACCACCGTACGCCTGCAGGGTCACCTCCGTCTTCTTCAGAGGAACATGCCGGAGATATGTCGAGTACATGTCCTGTGGTATGATTGACACAGCAGCACCATTATCAACAAGCATCTTCAACCACTGACCTCCAACCTTAACATGCTTCCAGAGCGGACAATCCCGAATGGTGACAGACAGCACTTGAACTGGTTCCACAGACCTGAGGGCTTGGCTGGTGGTTCACGACACATGACAGCAAAATGTCCCAAGTCCTCCACACTGATGACATTTGCTCCCTCTGGCTCGACACACAGTCGCAGTAGAACGGTGTCCCACCCGTCCACAGGCAAAACACTTCATAGTAACACCGCTTGGGCCTGACCCAGTGAACTTGCCTTGTCTGTCCTACTTTACCTTCATCGCTGTGTAAGCCACCTCCAGATTAGTCGAAGAAGCACCACCATGCTGCTGCAGAGTCTCTGGACCCACTCGCCGTCCTGCCGTCATCATCTTCTGTCGCTCCAGCGCCCTGTCATCAGCTAGAGCGATAGTTGCAAGGCGCTGCAATGTCAACTCATCCTCCCTGCACAACCTGTCCCTCAGTCTAGCAGACACACAGCCTTCAACAAAATGATCTCTTATCATTTGATCAGTCAGTTCACCAAAGGCGCAGTATTGGCTGCGTTCTCTAAGATTTGCTAGGAACGTTCTAACATCTTCACTGTGAGCCTGACGACACTTCCTGAACTTCACCTTCTCAGTCATGGGGTCCGTTGGAGCCTCGAAGATTGAACTAACAGCTTCAAGGTGGAACTCAACAGTTAAATATTTAATTCTCCCTCTTAACAGTTTCACCCTGCCCAGCATCAGGAGTCTCTACGGCTCTGAACAGACGTCGTCCCTCCTGACCTAGACAATGCAGCAATAAGGCCTGTTTCCTCTGTTCCTCCCATGAAGTCCAATAGTCACAATAGTCACAAAGCCAATAGTCACAGCATACAGTTCGAAATCATTAAACCATACTGATTACTGACCATGGTATAAAACTTAGTTTCATCACTTAAGATATCACGTACCTTAGAAAAATATTCCTCCTTGTTCAGAATAACAAATATAGAGGCCTTGTCAGCCCGGCGAATCACAATGTTCGGGTTATTCTTGAGTTTTTTTGCTGCGCTTTGAAGCTTTGGAGAGATCAAGCTACTAGGCCGGGTGCCTCGGAGCTTGGTACTTTCTGACTGCAACTGCTCTTGTATATCTGCGGGTTGACGGATATCTTGCCCTGTACAAGTTGACAATATGTTGCTGATAGAGAAGCTCGATCTCGGCTTTTTTGCGCTGGCGAGACGGCTTCGGTAGGTGGTGGCAGTTAAGTCCAAGATTAAGAAGCTCTTTTTCATCTTCTTTCAATTCATAATTCGACAGATTGATGAAACAGTCGTTGCTGTCGGGTACTTCTAAGTTTCCCCCATACAGCTTAGCAAGCTTACGTTGGATTCTTGTTCGCTCGACTTCCCTATGGCCAGAAGCCAAGTTTTCAAGAGCAAAGAGAGCACTGCTGCGAACATCGTCAGCTATGTCAAGGTTCTTTAACTCTTCAACCTTCTGAATTCAACGTATAAGCTTACGCAACAGCTCTCTTTTTCCTTTTCGATTTCTTTCTCCACAAGGTTCTTCCTGAAAATCTTGTGTAAGGAATCTTGTAACCGTATGTTCCCAACTACGTGACTCACTTAAATCGTCAATGAAGTTTTAATTGAAATTCTGGAAAAGTCAGCAAGGACAAGAGAACATTGGCATCACTTGATGCACAAAGCTTGTTTACCACTGTACCCCATTGACGCTACCATTGAGTCATTATCAAACTATGTTATCACAATCCAACCATCCTCGACTACCGTTCCCCATGGCCTCCTTGCTGACATGCTTGAGTGCCTGCACCAAAGAGGCACCTTTCAGATCCCAGAAGGAACGCCTGTATCTCAAGTAGACGGGATAGCATGGGATCACCGCTCGGGGGTATTGTTCGATGCCACTAGCTACATGTCGTACAAGAGGCCAAGGCATCTAGATAGTGTGAAGAAGAAGCCATACATTCTGCAGGTTTTAGATGACAATCTCGAAGATGTAAAAGATGAGAGCTCTGCTTGACCTAAAGAAGGAACTAGAGCTCCAACTCAGCTTCTCAGTTTCACTACAGAGAAGGTGTCTCAAACAAACTGGCCATCCTTGACGTCAGCATCAGTGGACCATCCCAACAGTTCAGCACTACGGTGACCGGAAAGGCGAACCAACACGGACACTGCCTCAATGAAGGAGTGAATGTCCCGATTCGCTATAAAACCAGCGTAATTAGGGGCATACATTACCCGCGCGATAAACACTCGTCAACGTGGGAACCGGTACATCAGGAGCTACAAGATTCGCCAGATTTGCTAACAAACAGTCACACACAGAACATCAATGATCACTGAGATAGGGCGCATCCTTGCAAAAATACCACACACAAACACAGCCACTCTGAAACCAAAATGGTGAGAGCACTAACCCAGGACAGATTGCATTCTTCTACGAAAACCAAATGAACGACTCCTATAAGACAGACGAGCGCATATTGAGAGGGATCATTCATCGTAAATGTGAGCCGACCCAAGAGGGTGACGTATATGATTTGATCATTTACTACAAAAGCCCAAAAGTGTCAAATTTAGTTATGGAGAACAACCTGAGCCGCGATACCAATCCGCTAAAACAGACCAATGTAGTGTATCAATTTAAATGTACACATGGCGACTGTGCGCGCACACAATGGCACCCTACATAGGTCACACAACAACCACACTTGGACGCCGGCTCACAATGCACCTGCAGGAGGGAGGACCAAAGCGACACCGCTCGGACAATCACAATACGAGACTGACCAGAGAAGACTTAGTTACCAACACAAAGATTGTAGACCGTTGTACAGACAAACGTAAACTGCATGTCCTAGAAACTAGTGTATATTCCGTGACTTTGACCCGGTTATCAACAGGACAGGTGACATGCCAGAGGACACTCTCAGTCTTGAGGCCTCCACTTGGTGGCCCGCCTTTATTCGGGGGGGGGGTATATGTATAAAGCCCCCCCCCGCCTTTACACTCAAACACGTTTTAGAACTTTGCTAACAGTTATCTTCGCATGAGAAGCTCTGAGAAGTCCATGAGAGAGTCTGCACGGTCTCCATTTCGAGACTTTTCAGTGGATAGTCTTGCCTGAGAAGTATACATTATATCGATGTTGGAATTTGGTCTACGAGACTATCAGGCAGTCTACGCATTCTCAAAGTTTTCCCCACATTCTCAAAATTTCCCCGAACCGAGGATTAAACCGGCCGGCCCTTTTTGCTGTCAGCTGTTGAGAACCTTTATAATCTATACATGGTCTCCTGTTGAGACCATGTAGCAAGCAAATCGTATGTGACGTTGAACTCATGCCATACAGGTGGCGCCA
>VOPJ01011519.1:0-41815 GCA_014673585.1 Semibalanus balanoides
AAAGTCGAAATCCGCCGGAAAAAAATGGGGTGGCTAACCAAAATGGGTTTTGCCCCCCAACTTTGAAATCGTTCCCGGGCCCCTGCGGAGGCGCCCCTCACTCACATCATAGCACAATCGGTAAGGTGCACTGCACTTCAAAGCTGGAGATCCCTGCTCGAATTTCTGGAGTGAGAAAAAAATCGGCAATTATACTTATGTATGAACATTTACCCTAACAACCTCGGCAACGAGCAACCGCACCAATAACATCACATTAAAGGAAATAGTTCACCTTCAACATGGGTTTTGCACTGAGATAGCAGTTGTATAGGCCGTGTCAAAAAACCTTTATCTGCAAGTTTTCTGGACTGAAAAGGCTTTCATGACCTTTTCAGTCTTTTTTATATTTGAATTTTTATCTAAAATATTAGACTTTTTGTCGAAGGAATGTGGGCCATAAACAAAGAATGCCAAGAATGTTGGCCATCGGGAGGCTATACAGTAATCTTACGCGACTTCTCTCGAATCTGATTGGCTGAGCCATTCAATTTTTTCGTGTTGAGTTGCAGAGTATGCATAATAGTTTTGGTATACATGGAATATGTCGTCTTCTGTCCTGAATCGGCGCGATGTATGACTATTTTTGACATTATGAAAAGAAGTTGTATTTCAAAATATAATCAAATCGTGTTTGACAAAACCGATCCAAGGTGAACTATTTCCTTTAACAGCATAACAACGTCAACTATCGATGTAGTTTCTGAAATTCAGAACCTCTGGCCCACTGGAATTACAAGTTTGTAATTACAAACATTTATTCACTGAAGTCATCCTTTAAGAAACAGAAATTGCGTTTCTACAAACTTTTTTTTACAAACAATGTATGTATGTGTAAATAGTTTGTAAATAGTAAATTGAGATTTACTGCCCTGAGGTCTTGTGAAATCCAAATACAAACATTTGTAGAAATTTTGGCAATCACAAAGAAAATCATTGTAATTGCAAACTTTTTTGCTTTGTGAAATAGGCCCGAGATTTAAATTTGGCACACTTTTGTATCGTCTCTGATCATGTCGATTCAAATATCAACGTATTTTGCCATTGTGGGGTCAATGTATTAAGCCCAGGCTAAACTATGCACTCACAAAAAATCAACACCCGCGCCATGTGTCAACACCCCTAGCCCGTGTGATGCCCACACAACCTAAAATACGTCGACCTGGGAGGTGTTTTATTGTCACTTAGAGAGGTTTACGCCAAGATTCGTGATTCACCTGCTGCATAAGGGAGTGATAGGTATAAGGGGTAAAACCCGCTTGCATGGTGCTGTCGAGGTGTCGCAATGTTCATCGGGGGTTTCCACATGACTTATCAGCCGGGGCGTATTGCGGAAGTTTTGTCCCCACTGGGGAAAAGGTTTAACGTACCGCTGCGTGGGGTGTCGGAGTTGTCGCAAATACTCTGCAGGGATTGCAAATGACTTATCAGCTGGGGCGTTTGCGGGAAGTTCATCCACCTAGGAGAGGCGTACGTTCACCCCTGCGTGAGGTTCGAGCGTAGCATCGCAAGACTCTGCCGATCGTGGAGCATGGTTCTAACTTGACTCATGACCACTTGCGCCATTCTTCCTCCAATTGACCACTATTAAAAGGTACCAAACGTGCAAAACATTATATGATCAAAATGTGCATTATTATAAGCAGATCAATGCCTCAATTCAACATTTCAACAAGTCAAATCGATGATCATCAAGGGCAAGTACACTCATACGATTATATCATATTACTATGGATCAAGCAGCAAACGAATATGTAATATGTTTGTAAGAAGCTTCGTTTCGTCCAATCGGTGCAGCTCCGACTGGATACGTAATACTTGGTTGTGACAGGAGGACATAAAACATGTAGACGTTATCATACATGTCGTTTCGAAAACGACAGTGTCCCTGCGTTAATAGCGCGAGATACTAATAACGTGGAAATGTATAGGCATTGTTGGCATTTTTGGTTCAATGATGTTGAGCTGAATGGAGTTTGGTGTGACTTTTCTGTAAATTTACTACGATTGAAGGATTACGTTTAATTTGAATTTGAAAACTGAAATGACTGCCGATCACGAAAAGCAGCATTTCTTAAATTTAAATCCATTTTAATGTTAACGCCCCGTAACAATTTTGGTTCTCCCGGGACCCAGATACAAAACCACCTAAACGTAGATGGCAATTTCCATTTTGGCATTAACGTTTAGAATGATCTTCATGTAGTTTGTATTTCAATTAACGTAAAATGTCTTCAAAAACTCATAGCAGTGTTAAGACTAGAAGCAGAGCCGAATCGACCGCGACGTCCACCGAAAGTTCAGTGCGGAGAAGAGCGCAGGTTTCTCAGCTGAAAGCAGCGCAGGCCAAGCGGGCCGTAGAAGAAACGGAGCGTACGGCTGAATCTCGTAAGACAGCAGCGGCGGCAGCAGCCGAGGCTGAGGGACGGCGGGATCTGGATAAGGCTCGGGCGGAAGCCCGTAAGGCTGCTGACGCAGCGGAGCTAGATGCCCTGGAGCTGCGGCTTATTGAGGAAGAGTTGGGATCAGATCAGTTGATCGGAGAAGACGAAGACTGCCGGGAAGATCTGAGACCTGGTCATGGCTTCTCGAATATAGTGGAGCAGCGGGAGGTCGACGGCGATGACTCGCCGCATCGCGAGCCCGCTGCGAGGCTCCGACAAGCCTCCGAGATAGCCGACTCCAATGACAGGACCAGGAATTGGATCACAGCTCTTCCCAGTGGACGCAGCAATTTCCGAGGACCACCAGCGCTCCCGAGGATTACGCTGGATACGTTTGATGGCTCCCCTCTAGAGTGGCCCAGGTGGAGTGGGCTGTTTAAGGCCCTTGTGCACGACAACGGCACTCTGACGGACACAGAGCGCCTGACGCATCTCCAATCCTGTCTCACCGGAGAAGCGAGGGAGGCGGTCCGCGGGCTGCTCTGTGATGGAGAGTTGTACGAGGAGGCGTTACGCGAGCTAGAAGAGCAGTTTGGTGACCCGGCAGCTGTGGTGCATCACTCGCTGACAAGTGTCTTCCAGCTACTTCATGTGAAACCGAACGACCTCGCCGGACTGACTCAGCTGTTCCGCGCACTCCACGCTGCAGTCTGCACCCTGAAGTCCCACCGTTTCAACGCTGATCTCGCCGCCACTACTAATGTGCGCCAGGTCGTGGCAAAGCTGCCAATGAATCGGTTGGAGTGGGGACAGCAGAGCTGAAACTCCACCGGCGCGAGCCGGGACTCTAGCCGACTTGGACCAAGTGGCTGAGAAGAGGGTACTTGCGGGTCGGCGCGCTCTCCCAGAACTGAGTACTGCGCGGTCCGACCTCGATCGCAGCCCGGGACGGCAGGCGAGCAGGCCAGCATGCACGAACAGGCGAGACCCTACCATGAGCAGCGGCGAGTCTCTGCGGACAACGCTAGTCACCCAAGAGGTGGAAATGTCTACCCGGCCGTGCGTGATCTGCACGGGAGGAATGCATCGACTGCAGGAATGTCAGCAGTTCCAGGCTATGTCTGCTGGCGACAGACTTCGGCTGGTTCGAGACAGCAAACGTTGTTTTAGGTGTCTCAGCGAGGGCCACTGGGCCCAGCAGTGCCGCGACTGGTCACTTTGCGGGAAGGACGGTTGCCGTGGGCGACACCACCGACTGCTCCATACGCCAGCACCGGCACCGCGTGAGACAGAGGTGGCCGCCGGAGCGGAGAATCCCCGTAGCGTCCTGGCCACCAATTCAACGCTGGAGAGCAGTCGCATGTATACGCTGCTTCAGGTCGTACCGGTGAGGATTTTCGGGCCCGAGGGAGCATACCTTGACACGTGCGCTCTCCTGGACTCCGGTGCGGACACCTCTCTGTGTGCTGAGCACGTGCTGCAGCAACTGTCCGTCGCCGGTGAGGCAGAAGAGCTTCGCCTCAGCAACGTGGAGGAAGTCGGGGAGAAAAGAAAGTCAATGAAAGTGTCTCTACAGATTTCGCCAATTCGGACCAGTGGAGGAGACCAGCGCGTGACCGTGCCAGAGGTGTTTTCCGTTCCAAAACTAAACGTGCGGCCACAAAGAATTAACTGGAAGGAGCGAAGCGAGTGGAGGCATCTGGCTGGGATCCCAATACCAGACACCAACGGCTGCTCCGTGGAGTTGCTTCTCGGCGCCAACGTTTTGGA
The DNA here is from genome assembly GCA_014673585.1 of Semibalanus balanoides. Lineage (NCBI taxonomy): Eukaryota > Metazoa > Arthropoda > Thecostraca > Balanomorpha > Balanidae > Semibalanus > Semibalanus balanoides. The sequence continues at coordinate 4,194 of VOPJ01011519.1, forward strand.
GGCTATGCTACAGAAGGAGGCTCGAGTCGGCCCACCCGGACAACCCTCAGCGATCAGGACGCATTTCGGCTGGTGCCTGACGGGCAGCCTGAGCCATATGCTGCCTGTGAGCACTCGTGATGTGCTCCATATACGGAGAGAGCACTCAGCCGAGGGCACACGCACGGTGCAACGGAGGGAGCAGCGGCGGAGACGAAGACAGAGCCGGGCGATGGAACAACCCCGGAGCCGCCAGCAGAGCCACCAGCAGCAGCAGTGGAGGCGAAGGCAGAGCCAGTAGAGGAGACGCCGGTACCGCTGTCCGCTGAGGAGACGCACCCAGCAGCCGACTAGGTCGATGAGGTGGCGGAGGCGGCGGAGCCCACTGCTGAAGATGGCGTCTCTGCCGAGCTTGTGGAGACGACGGAGGAGGAACCCCCGGGTGATGCAGCGCAGGAGACGCCGTCGACGGAGGAGAAGACAGTCGGAGACGCTGCTCCAGCTGAGGAGACGACAGCGGGTGGTGAGGACGCCCCGCCGCTACTGGAGATGGCGGAGACCCCGGCAGAGGGGGCGTGCGCGGAGCCGCCGGCAGAGAGCGCACGGTGATCTAGTCAGTGGAAGAGGACGCGCCTCGCGGGCGATGACCGCTCGGTCGCGTGATGGAGGTGATACCGGGTCAGGACGGCTGCGTGCGATCTGCCCGCGTCCGGGTGCACGGCGGTGAGGTGCACCGCCCGGCGAGACGGATATGTGTATTGGAGGAGGACAGCGCTTAAAGATGGACGTCAAGCTCTCTCCCCTCTCTTCATCTGCCCCTGGAGGGGGGAGGATGTCGTTTCGAAAACGACAGTGTCCCTGCGTTAATAGCGCGAGATACTAATAACGTGAAAATGTATAGGCATTTTGGTTCAATGAGTTGAGCTGAATGGAGGTTGTGTGACTTTTCTGTAAAAGACTACGAATTGAATGGAATTACGTTTGAATTTGAATTTGAAACAGAATGACTTGCCGATCCACGAAAGCAGCATCTTAATTTAATCCATTTTAATGTTAACGCCGTAACAAACATATCAGGTTTTTGATAGCTTAATTCACAATTAACTGCATTTCTAAGATCAAAAGACGCACGCTCGCACACTCAGGACTCTCAGCTCACATAAGGTACTTGTTTACTCCGATCAAAGACGCACACCTTGACAGCCTTTCACAACTCAACGGTAACTTGAACACTGAAAACGTTTTTCAAACCACGCACGAACACAGCTGCTCCCGCCAGAGACGCCGCTCGACTGCAGTGGCGCCGCTGCGTGCCGCGGCCAAGGTCGGCCGGCGGCGGCCGGCCGGCGCAGGCGCAGTGCGAGCATTTTCTTGTCAAATGAGGGCGGGCGCACACGAAGCCACTCATCAGCGGGGTGTAAATGCGCGGTGTCGATGGAGACCTCAGCTGGTGGGTAGCGGACTCACGACGCAGGTGCTGCAACTACACACCGACCGGGTGGAGGTTGGTAGTGTCGATGGAGACTCAGCTGGTGGGGAGCGGGACTCCACGACGCAGGTTTATTGGATATCAACACAGCGGGCAGGAGTCCGTGTGCGCCTGAACAGTGGGTATTGAACACACGATACGATGGTGGTCGACATTGACACACCACGCAGTTGTCTGCCATGTGTGTAGATATCGAAACCTCAACTATCACACCCCATGCATGAGTAAATTTCAAATTAACCTCTGTGGTAGGAGTTAACACTCTGGTCGTGTGTTGCAATTTTGTGAGTGTGCGTGATAGTACGCAAAGTACGCACGGTTTTTGCAAGTTTGCGTCTTTTGCGTAGTCTGAAAATGTTCAGCTGATAGAAAATGCATTGACTGAGCTACACTGGAACAGTACGCAAAGTCTGCAGGAAATATCACGCAAACTTGCAAAAGACACACTGACGCAAGTACGCAAGTACGCAAAAAAGTTGAGAAGATTGAACTTGTTTGCGTGTTTTGCAAGATTGCATAGTCTGGAAAAGTTGGTGGCGCATCGGCGACAATCCTTGTTTTTGCTTGATTTCGTGAATTTAGTGTATAATAGACCCAAAATTGAATAATCTGCACTGAGTGTCGTGGTGGAAGATGAATGAAGAAGCGTGGGAGCAGCAGGGGCTCCGCCACGAGTTTGATATTGGGGGGACGGGATCGGCGATGCGATTTTTGCTAGTGCCATTTTTAGCGGAATTTGCCAAAAATATTAATGCAATCTACTTGTTTTGCTATGATGGGGTGATTTTCCTCTCTTTTCATAGCTTTTGGGTGAAATTAGCCATAAATTACAAAAAGGGAAAGGAAATAAAGACGGCTGGCACCATCAGAAAAAGCTTGAATTGCTTGAAAATCTTTAGATTTTTACCATATGCCGAGACATCTCTTTGACGTTAGCACGCAGGGGCGTAGGAGCTCATTTGAAGTTGGGGGGGCAAAATTGTCAAAATTTTGGATTTTATAGTCAATGGACAAGTTGCAGGTTACCTAACCCCCTGTTTTTATGTATTTGATTGAACGCAATTTATTTTAAAATATTTTATAGATAGTGAATTTAATATAAATTCTCCTGAATTATCAGGATTTTAAATAATTAAGTATATTTACGTAATTAACCATTCTGCTCTCTGATTGGTCGTGACGCAATTTAGCAATAGTTNTCACACTCCAGTCACACCATCCAGTCACACAGGGGCGCAGCCAGGGGGCAGAAGGGCACGTGCCTCCCCCATTGGGCCCACTTTTTTACTCAATACACTGAACGCTGAAAACATACAATTTAATTATACACACTAAGTACCGATGATTGTGTTGTTTCGAGCAAATAAGAGCCACAAGGCTTGAACTCTTATTACAATGGCTTGAACCACACACAGTGAGTTTCAAACTACCTTATACTTGGTTTACCACTGTGGCTTGGGCATAACGTCAAACTTTCAAAAACATGACTTGAGGTCAGGTCATTTAATGTGACCCGACGACGTGACCTTGAAAGTTAAAAGATCAAAACTTTCAAAACTGGGGGTAATTGATGCTTAAACAGCTGTGCGAAATTTGGCGGCTGCGCGCCGCCGTTTTCCCGCTACTCCTGAACAACCTCAGGGGAGCGGATATCCGCCCCCGTCGTTTCAGTTCAGTTCAGTTCAGTTTATTTTGTTTAACAAAAGATACATAAATTACAACAGACAATTACGGATTGGCGCAAAAGCAAAACCCTAAATCAAAGCGCCTCTCCAACAAATGAAATGAAACAATACATAACTGAACCAAGAAACAGGCCCCGCCGGCCCCACCAACAGCCTCAGCTTTAGGCACAGATAAATCAAATATGAGATGAACAAATTGTAGGTACTGATGACCTTTTGACATACTACAAGTCTGAAACGCCACCCTGTAACTGTCACCCTAGATTCTAGAATGACAGTACCGCCGCCACCAGGTGGCGGCCCGGCTCGCCGCCAGGTGGCGGCCCGCTTTGTCGCTATGTAAAACCCCCGTGAGTCGGTGGACCGAAGCCCCACAGCTCCCCCGGCGACTATCAGCTCAAGCTCGAGTCGCGCACAGCGGCACAGATGGCAGCACCTGTTAAATACTACTTGGCGGCTCCTCTCGCATCGCCAACGTATCACCTGCAACACAAAGATGCCGCCCCGGATCGCCACACGAGGACGATCCAAAGTGCGGTGATCAAGCCGTATCCATCTCATTAACCATACCTATGTATTTATTCGTTTCCTAGCAGGGGCGTCGCCGATGATTTTCGAGTGGGGGTCGACTCGGCTGAAATGACGCTAAAATATACCCCATTTTAATGCGTGTATTGAAGCAATTGGAACATTTCTAATGTGGATTTTCGTGCTATAGAATGTGTTTGTTATTAAGCAAAACTGTTACTGGTTTGCCTGATAAAACCCATAAATATGGGCGGTGGGCCTTGTAGAGGACAAGAAGCTAAAAATACTACGTATTTATTTCAGCGTTAAAACTGACCGAAGATGAGGTCGATAACTTTGTTATGATGATAGCCACCAATATGACACCGTGAAGCGTCGTGAAAATTGTATTTTAAGGAAATTAAAACGAATTTTTTATTTAAGAACTAGACCGTGAGTGGAACTAAGCCTCAGGTTGCATTAACTTCTCTTGGTTGCGCATCCCGCTATGTTGAAAAATATTTAAATGAAGGTAGGTGTTCATATCCCGCGCACTGCAGGGGGTTCGCGCCGAACACGAACTGCAGGGGGGGTTGATTTCCGCCCCCGTGAGATCTCCAAAACTACGCCAACGTAGCGACAAGCGAAAACGGCATTTAAGATAGCTCTAGGGAAGCTATATGAAAGTATTTCACCGTGTTTTCTTGGATCAAGCGTCACAATCTGAGGTCACCATTGGGTCAAGGTCAGATTTTTCGGTTTCTAGCGACTCTTTTAGGATCTTTCCAGAAACCACCCGGATTATCTCGGAAACTTATGTAGCCTAGAGGCAAACAATGGAGAGAAATCGATACGCCATTGAAAATTGCAACGCATGTATGTCCTAAAAATTGATGTAGATCAATATTTTAGGCTCCAGAGGTTCATGAAGGTCAAACCGACTACTGTTTTTTAGCAAAAGCAGTTTTTTTCGTGAATAGCATGTCACCTAGAAAGAATAACGGTAAACATTTTGACTGCCATCGTGTTTGTTCATATGAAGCCGCTTTTGAACATAATATATGGTGACTGGTAAGGTCAACTCAAATTTGACGCTCAGGTCAAGGTCATCCTTGGTGACCCAGGTGGTCATGTAAGTTGCATATGGGTGCAACGCGGCCAGACTAGACGAACACATTGGTGCAACTAATCGTCTCATCTTTTATATCAATGAGTTATTACAAAGTAATTGTGGGATGACTTCAGCTGATCTCAGATGACCTTGTAGAAATACCACTTGAGCAACATTTGCACTTTGAATCATTTATAATGACTAAAATACGCATGATTTGAAAGAATTCAGCCTGATCCCAATGCCATATTTTGTGAAAGGGAAGCATTCTGTTTATTTTTCCCATTCACTTATAATGGGAAGGTCAGGAAATTGACCTGACCTTTGGTCACCGATACGAAAAACATCCGAGATAAACGAATGTAAGGTACTGAATCTTATAAAATCCTGCCAAAGTTAAAACTTTCCAAAAAAGACTGTGGCTTTGGCACGAACGCAAATACATTTTTGAAGGTGAGTATTAACTGGGACTTGTGACCTGACCTGAGATGAAACCTCAAGTCAAACTTTTCCCAAAGTGTGGGTATTTGATGCCAACAACAGGTGTCGTAAATTTGGCGGCCTGCGCGCCGCGTTTTTTTCCGCTACTCTAGAAAAACCTGGGGGGGCGAAATCAACCTTGCAGTGCGCGGGATATACATTAGCCTCGTATAGATGAATCACGATGGCCGGTGGCAGTCGGCGGTAAAAAGTAATTGGTAACGGTGCTTTTGGTTTGAAAGCAGTAACCAGTTATACCTTAACTTTTACAAATTTATATTATTTCATTTGCAAAAAAAACAAAAAAAATCATGCTCCGAAAATAAAGAAGAATGATGCACCATACAATTACACAACCTTCCCAGACTTGTAACAAAACAATTTTCAAACCTGCGGGGAGGGCAGATTCTGCCCCGGCAGTTTGTCGCCCGCCGCTTCTGAACCAATACGTCTATCGTCTTTAAATTTTCGGAATTTTCCTTAATATGATTGATGCGTGTTCTGTCAAAATTTTGAAAAAATCTGCGCTGCAGAGGCGGCTCCAGGTCATGTTTTTGGGAGGTCGTTACGAATGCGGTTGTGCGGCGCATACTTCATTCGTAGTTTGCGGTGGAATTAAAGCATCAGAAACTAAGTCACTGCTTTATACATCATACATAATTGGATTATACATATTTGGGGGTAGAGGCGCACTCAGGTACATAAAATGGGAGGCGATATCCTCCGTCAATTTAGTCCCAACTTCAAATAAGCAAGGTGATAAAAGCCCGTAAACAAAGCCCGTAAGGCTGCTGACGCAGCGGCGCTAGATGCCCTGGAGCTGCGGCTTATTGAGGAAGAGTTGGGGTCAGAGCAGTTGATCGGAGAAGACGAACACGGCCGGGAAGATCTGAGACCTGGTCATGGCTTCTCGAACATAGTGGAGCAGCGGGAGGTCGACCGGCGATGAAACTCGCCGCATAGCGAGCCCGCTGGCGAGGCTCCGAAAGCCTCCGATAATAAGCCGACTCCAATTGACAGGACACATTGTTGTAGTTGGATCAAAGCTCTTCCCAGTGGACGCGGCCATTTCCGAGGACTCAACCAAAGGCTCCCGAAGGATTACGCTGGATACGTTTATGGCTCCCCCTCTAGAGTGGCCCAGGTGGAGTGGGCTGTTTAAGGCCCTCGTGCACGACAACGGCACTCTGACGGACATAGAGCGCCTGACGCATCTCCAATCCTGTCTCACCGGAGAAGCGAGGGAGGCGGTCCGCGGGCTGCTCTGTGATGGGGAGTTGTACGAGGAGGCGTTACGCGAGCTAGAAGAGCAGTTTGGTGATCCGGCAGCTGTAGTGCAACACACGCTGACAAGTGTCTTGCAGCTATCCCCTGTGAAGCCGAACGATCTCGCCGGACTGACTCAGCTGTCCCGAGCACTCCACGCTGTAGTCTGCACCCTGAAGACTCACCATTTCAACACTGATCTCGCCGTCACTACTAATGTGCGCCAGGTCGTGGCAAAGCTGCCATGAATCTTGATTGGCAGTGGGGACTGGCAGAGCTGGAGCTCCCCAGGCGCGAGCCGACTCTAGCCGACTTGGACCAGTGGCTGAGAAGAGTCGGCGCGCTCTCCCGGAACTGAGTGCTGCGCGGTCCGACCTCGATCGCAGCCCGAGACGGCAGGTGAGCAGGCCAGCATGCACGAGCAGGCAAGACCCTACCATGAGCAGTGGTGAGTCTCTGCGGACAACGCTGGTCACGCAAGAGGCGGAAATATCGGCTCCCGTGCGGTCTGCTGGTGACAGACTTTGGCTGGTTCGAGACAACAAACGCTATTTTTCAGGTGTCTCGGTGACGGGCCACTGGGCACAGCGGTGCCGTGACAGGTCACTTTGCGGGAAAGGGCGGCTGCCGTGGGCGACACCATCCGACTGCTCCATACGCCAGCACCAGGCACCTCGTGAGACAGAGGTGGCCGCCGGAGCGGAAGAATCCCCGCAGCGTCCTGGCCACAAATTCAACGCCGGAGAGCAGTCGCATGTATACGCTGCTTCAAGGTCGTACCGGTGAGAATTTACGGGCCCGAGGGAGCATACCTTGACAACGTGCGCTCTCCTGGACTCCGAAGCAGGACGCCTCCCTGTGTTCTGAGCACGTGCTGCAGAAACTGTCGGTCGCTGGTGAGGCAGAAGAGCTGCGCCTCAGCAACGTGGAGGGAAGTCGGGGAGAAAAGAATGTCAATGAAAAGTATCTCTACAGATTTCGCCAATGCTGGCCGGTGGAGAAGCCGAGCGCGTGACCGTGCCAGAAGTCTTCTCCGTTTCAAAACTCAACGTGCGGTCACAGAAGATTAACTGGAAGGAGCGAAGCAAGTGGAGACATCTGGCTGGGATCCCAATCCCGGACACCAACAGCCGCCCCGTAGAGCTTCTTCTCGGCGCCAACGTTTTGGAGGCTATGCTACAGGAGGCTCGGGTCGGCCCTCCCGGGCAGCCCTCAGCGATCAGGACGAATTTCGGCTGGTGGCCTGACAGGCAGCCTGCGCCAAATGCTGCCTGTGAGCGCTCGTGAGGTGCTCCATTTTCGGAGAGAGCGCTCAAACGAGGACACACTGACGGAGATGATGGAGGAATGGTGGTCCACTGAGGCCTTCGGCACCACTGTTTTGACTTGAAAAAGCCTCGCTTGACAGAAGACTTGCAGGCTGAGCGCCTTCTGGAAGAGAAGACCCGCTGGCGAGGTGACCGCTACGAGACAGGTCTGCTCTTGCGATCTGAAGACATAAAGCTGCCCAACAGTTATGGAATGGCACTACGTTGGCTAGAGACAACGGAAAGAGGACTGAGAAGAACACCAGAAAAAGCTGTTGCCTACCAGAAGACCATGCAGGAATACATAGAAGAAGGCTGCGCACGGAAGTTGTCAGAGGAGGAACGGCGGCAGTGTCACGACCGGCGCTGGTATCTGCCTCATCACGCCGTCATTAACCAGAACAAACCGGGCAAAATCAGAGTCGTCTTCGACGCTGCAGCGAAGTATGGTGGCACGTCCCTAAAAGAAGACCTGCTGACAGGACCCGATTTTCTGCTTACCATCCCGGGAGTCCTGATGCGGTTCAGACAGGAGGCTGTAGCCCTAAACGCGGACATAGAGAAGATGTTCCTGCAGGTGGGGGTGAGGACAGAGGATCAGCCGGCGCTGAGGTTCCTCTGACGTAATTTAGCAGACTGACGGCCTTTAGACGTCTATCAGATGGACCAGGTGATATTTGGAGCACGCTCGTCACCGGCCTCAGCCAGCTACGTGCTGAACAAGACAGCCCAGGAGAAGTGCTCTGATACGGTGACAGGGCTAGCCGCAGCCACCACTGTCCGATACAATTTTTATATGGACGATCTGGCGACATCTGAGAAGGATATTCCGACAGCGCTGCAAACCGTTTCTGAGGTATCGACGCTCATCTCCAGAGGTGGTTTTCGGCTTCGCAAGTGGCTGAGCAACAGGAAGGAGGTGCTAGCCTCTATCCCCGCTGAAGAGCGTTGTCGAGTGCTGCCGACCTCCGCAGATCGCTGCCGACGGAGAAGGTGCTGGGGCTTATGTGGGACGCTCAGCTGGACAAGCTGTTCGTCAGTATCCCCTCAACAGCTGCTGAAGAGACAGCGACTAAACGCTCGATTCTGCGCGTGGTGGCTTCAATCTATGATCCAGTTGGTCTCGTTTTTCCATTCACACTACTCGCAAAGCTGATCTTGCAAGATCTCTAGTCTGAGCGGCGCGACTGGGATGCACCACTCGAGGCAGAGGAAAACCGTCAGTGGGCCGCGTGGCTCGCCGAACTGCCGCGGCTGTCGGTTATCATGGTGCCAAGGTGGTACGGAAGTCAGGAGAGCCACCGAGACTCAGACAGCTGCATGTGTTCTGCGTTGCCTCAGAGAGAGCCTTTGGCGCGGTGGTTTTCCTCCGATAAGTTTACCTGGACGGTCATGAGCAGATGCCGGGTAGCACCGCTGAAGAAGCTCTCCATTGTGAGACTGGAGACACAGGCGGCCGTCGACTGCATGACATATTCTTGCCACTGTTATATTTACTGTTCTATTTGCATGACATATTCTTGCCATTTTTCTATTTAATGTGTGCAAGTTTTGTGGTTCCAAATATGTATTTGTCGAAAAATCACATAAAACATTGTAAGTAGCGAAATAGGCTGTATGCGGCGGGACGGATAACGAGAGCAGCTGTAGGCGGGCGGGACGGATCACGAGAGCAGCTGTAGGCGGGCGGGACGGATCGCGGGAACGGATCAGCGAGAGCAGCTGTAGGCGGGCGGGACGGATCGCGGGAGCATGCTGTAGGCGGGCGGGACCGGATCCGCGGGAGCACTGATTAGGCGGGCGGGACGGATCACGAAAAGCAGCTGTAGGCGGGCGGGACCGGATCGGCGGGAAGCAGCTGTAGGCCGGGCGGGACGGAATCGCGGGAGCAGTGGTAGCGGGCGGGAACGGATCACAGAGCAGCTGTAGGCGGCGGGACGCGAATAGCGGGAGCTGCTGTAGCGGGCCGAACGGATGCACGGAGGAGCTGTAGGCGGGCGGGACGGATAACGAGAGCAGCTGTAGGCGGGAGGGACGGATCACGAGAGCAGCTGTAGGTGGGCGGGACGGATCACGAGAGCAGCTGTAGGCGGGCGGGACGGATCGCGGGAGCAGCCTGTCAGGCCGGGCCGGGACGGTCGCGGGAGCAGCTGTAGGCAGGCGGACGGATTCACCGGAGGGCAGTGTAGGCGGGCGGACGGATCGCGAGAGCAAGCTGTAGGCGGGCGGACGGGATACGAGAGCAAGCTGTAGGCGGGCGGGAACGGATCGCGGAGCAGCTGTAGGCGGGCGGGACCGGATCACGCGAGCAGGCGTAGGCGGGCGGGACGGATCAACGAGAGCAGCTGTAGGCGGGCGGGACGGATCGCGTTTGAGAGCTGTAGGTGGCGGGACGGATCGTCGGGAGCAGCTGTAGGCGGGCGGGACGGATCGCGGGAGAAGCTGAAGTCGGGCGGGGCGGATCACCGGAGTAGACAGCGCCGAGGTCCGCCGGAACGAGAGCAAAGTTCAGCAGTGTGGACGGCGATTTTCCGAGACGGAATTGCGCAGCGACATCGCGCGACGATTGACCCAGTGTGTGGCAGCCTTAACACCCCTGCCGTGACAGATACCATTCGAGCCCAATCAGCAGGCGCAAATGCATGACACAATGTTGTCATGCGCACTACGTCTTTCGCCATTCATCCAGAGTCAGAAGCGAACCTCACCAAGAGTTAGCAATTTTTCCCATTTGCAGTAGCTTTGCTAGCGGAGTGCCCAGTGCACGATGTACAACTGTCGCATAATTATATCCCAGTTCTACCAGTTGTTCTGTTATTACTATACACATGATTCGCATTCTGTGAAGAGTTGTCGCTGTTTTCACTGATCGTATTTTGTCGCTATTTTCACCGATCCTATTTTCGATCTTCAGCTGAATTTGCGGATCGTTTGCTGCACCATATCAGACATGGTTTGAGTTTCAGCGCAGCCAATCAGCAGAGCAGAACGGGAGCCTGGCAAAAGAACGGCAGGGCCTTGGAGCAGCTGACATGGATCTCACCCCCGGATCCCATCGACATGCAGCTTCCTGTGGCAGCGTCATCATCCGGCGTCCCGGAGCCGTTGGATGGTGAGCGCACATGGATATCCAAGTCGTCCGCGACAAACCCGTGGTAGAGGCTGTGGTAGATGTTGACGCTGCTGACGGACGCCACTCGGGATCCGAGGAGCGGCATCAGCGCGCAGTGGCGGTCGGCATCACTTCTGGCCATGACGTTGGACGAGAAGAAGTAGCAGTGGTCGTCCAGTGGCAGCCAGTCTGCCTGGCATGGGGAGCTATTCCGACAGCGGCGCGGAGACTGGCAGACTCGGGCTGTGGTTGTATTCTCGCAGGGCTTCGAGCCCCAGTTTTCCGTTCTCAGATTCGCTCGCAGGATGACGCAGCCCGGGTCCTGGTGACTGCGGAGCATCGGTAGCCGCAGCGTGCTGGCCGAGCCATCTGGGTGGCTGAACGTCCCGCCGCTGATCTTCAGTCCGATGTAGGAGATGCGCGAAGGCCGACTCGGATGATACAGAAGCCATTTGACCAGCTCGTTGTCATTCGGGACGGCCAGGTCGGATCCGGCCGCCTGGTCTTGACAGGCCTTTCTCGACTCAAACCAGGTGAGCAGCTCATCAGTGACGTGCCACAGGAAGCAGCTGCTTCGGAACAGGTACCAGCCAGGGAGACACGGCTTGACCAGCGGCATCAGGTAGCTGACCGGCAGCCCACCCGCGGCATCCACGCCGACCGCCACCTGCCAGAACAGCTGGCACCAGCCGGCAGCGGTCAGCGTGAAGCCGACACAGCCGGGACGGGCGTGGCACCGAGCTCCGCAAGCGACGAGAGACGGGGCGGCGGCGGACGTGCCCCACGTCTCCAGGGCGAACACATCGTCACGCCGGACGAACGAGCCGCCAGCGAGCAGCGCACAGCCGCAGAGGAGCGCGACGCACGGCCGGAGAGATGCCATGACACGGCCCAGCTGCGGCAACAGACCTGCTGCCGTCCACGCGCCCGCCTGGCTGTGGAGTGAAGGGATAGGCGGGCTTCGGGCTCCGTGTCGCTATCGTGAGGACATATTGCCGCGGTGATGGCGCACATGAGGGCTACTGGTAAACACATTTGCGTTACAGCGGGACTGATGGTCTGCGGGTGTTTCTTTGCATCCACACACGCACTGACGGACTAGCTGGATAGGTGTTTTGCTGCATGAAATCTGTGGACGATGGGGTCTGTAGGAGTTTCTTTTATTCATTGCAGTGTCATTGCTATATGGAGTGTGTAAGTATATGACGCTGCGGGTTTGTTGGTCATTAACTGTCGCCGATGCGAACGTCCACATCACATCAGTGCACGCACATGACCATTCATATTTCACCTATTCTGTGTGTCATTATTTTACGTGATGCCTGAAAGGTGGTGGGGTGCAGGCTGACAACGACGTAGAAACATGGATACCCGTTATTTTCCATGCGTTCACGGACATGGGGAGAGAGGAGGAGACAAATTGGATATAATCCGAAACAAATCAGGAATAATACTAACAAATCAGGATAATCATGCTGAGTTCAAACGGTTTATTTTTAAAACAACAGTTTTGAGGTAAACGTTTTTTATACTTGTATTACATTAACCCTATTAGTGGCAGGCTCCCGGCTACCCCTATTAGTGGCAGGGGGGCATATTCGGCCCCCCGGAGGATCTCGAGATCTACCCGTCCGATTTTCAAAAATCAAACGGTGGTCGATTCACCTTAACATGATTTACATTCTTAATTAAAACGAATGTTATAATCTTAAACAGCAACGGTGGGCCAAAAGTACAAATTATTAGAGGATTTTTGATCCTCCATTACCAAGCGCCGTTTATCAACCGATTTTAATTTCAATCAACATTGATCGATAGATATTTGAGTAGGAAAAATTTATACATGTGATGACGATTGTTAAAAATTCAAATATAGGCGTCGTTGCAGGGTTCACTAAAATTGGCAGGGGCGAAGTAAAAGCGTAATTTCAGAACGTTAAGTGTTGATGGCTTTTTCTGGAAATAAATGCAATTAGTTCGTTATTCGTACATCATACAAAAATAGTTTTTAAGCATAATTTTTTTTGTGTAACCATGAAGGCGGTTGAAAGGTTAACGAAAAAGGGAGGCCAAATATACAAATATGATCAGCGTCATGCTACTACCACGAATATAATCAATTACTGTCATAGATAGTTCCATTTGAATGCTGCAAATAATCATAGGGGATCCAGGATCCCAATTTGGGGAGGTGCAAAAAACCCTTTTGATAAAAAAATAAATCCCGCTAATATTACTTAACTAAAGTCAACAATTTACTAGTTTGCTTGCAGTTTCAATTCACATTAAGTAACCCGCTTTCTTAAACCCTACCTGGGCTCGCCTATTCTCTTTCCAAATGTTTAAAAAAAGGACTCCTGGTGCTTTTTTTCATCGGAAATAAACTGCAGTATGTTATTTTTTCCCCTTGGTGGGGGGGGGCCCCCCAGGGGGCCAATCAAAAGATTCCTTGCAATATACTGACCCCCTTTTTCGATTCCTGAGCGCGCCTCTCCAAATAAAATGTATTTATTTCCTCTCCTGGGACTATATGATCCAGTAATCATCTCAAATATTGTTTATCTGCACCGTAATCGCAGGTATATCGTTTATTCACTATGCAGTTTACCCCTTTTTCTGGTGCCTGGACACGCCCTTGAAAACTCAAGGACGTTAATAAACTATTGCCAAAATATGAAGAGGACAGAAAAACTATCTCCAGCATCTTCATAGCTATTAATCGCAATTTATATTGCTTGATTGACTGTCAGCTATTGCGTTTTCATTACTTTTTTTAAATCCCCCCCTTTTCAAGTACCTGAAACCGCCTCTGCAGTTAAAAAAATGCAATATATCCATGAAACGATTCAACTAATTTTGAACTTATTGAATCCGCGTAAAGCTATGCCAACTTCTCTCATACTGAGTCATTAGAAGAATCCGTGAAGACCGCATTTCGCGTATTATCGCCAATTGTCGCCGAAAAAATCTCCCAAAACTAAGCCTGGAACCGCCTCCTGTTCAAGTAAGAAACTCCCAAATTTGGACTCTAAGATTGAAATCAATTTAGGAAAAGTCCTTAAAGTTTATAAGCCTACTCGTAGCCGTTCGGAGATATCTAAGGAAAAACATGAAAGGTGGGCATATTTGCCCCCCCCCTGCCACCAAAGGGTTAAATGTTGAGAATTAACATGGTTAGGAGGTATTTAATTTCTTCCCAGGTATTGGGGCAGCACTTTTTGATAGTTGAAAATAGCTCAAGGAGCCTTTATATGGAACAGAAACGCGGAATCGCTCGCAAAATTGCAAAAACGATAGGGGAATGGATTTGGAAAGAGGACAATTAATGCGAACGCCGAAGTTAAGTTCAATGATAGTGATTAGACGTATTAGATGTAGGTCGGCTGTTGTCTCATGGTATTCAAAATGAAACCAAATTTAAAGATGTGGAGGTATACCAGTGAGGAGTAGGGGCCTGGCATAATATTAATGACGTCGGCGTGAGCGAAACAGGACCACTTCCTTACTTTTAAGTGGAATTTAAAGACTATGTTTTGGCGTGAGAGCCACGCCTTTAGATTTAATGGGTCCATCAAGTTTGCCAAAAAACTTTAATAGCCAACAACAGAATAAAGAAAGAAAGGCATTTGGAACCAATATAATCCATCCTTATGTAAGTTGTGTTCTTTTGAAAGTAGACGCGGGGCAAAGAACGTTTTACGATAGGTTATCAGTGAACAAATACAAAAAACTCGCAATTCCATGGAAAGCTATTGGGAATTTAGAATTTTGGAGATGTTGGGATTGGACTGTATATATGAAACCAATAATAAAAAGTACCACATCAGTTAGACTTCCAAATGTTTGAGGTATAAGATTGTACGAAATATCGTAGCAAACAGATAGCTTACTATTCGCATTGGCATTAGTCGAACATGATAGATGTACAAGAGTAGCATGTTAGGGATATTATAGATCATAAATTGGGGTTGCGAATTATGTGAGGCTTTTTTGGAACGAAATTTAGCGAGTGGCTGAGCAAGATCAAGGTGGAACTGGTAGGGAATTTCTCTCAGCAGAAAAGAATGGTTAAGATTTAGGTATGGAAGGAGGCACGCTTATTTAAATCACGTTATTCAATAGGGAAAAGTATTATAAACGAAAACAAAAGGCTTAAGCCTTGCAAAAATTAACGCGCTAGTTAAATATAGATAAAAAGACGGAAGAAATAATTGCCTTAAACGGGAAAGGACAGGCTTGTTAGAGTTCGAGGACAAATGGGCAAACTCTCTCCAAAACCTGAATAAGTTAGTAATGTTTGCAGCTTGTATCACCAGCAGTGTACTGACGGTGCCGGAAAATGGTTGCTGGTGTTAAAATTGTATTGAGATGGCTGTATGTGTGTGTGTGTAGGGTGTGGTGTGAGCGTATGCTGTGTTGATGAATATGTAAAAGGAAATAAACTAGCCCTTAAGTGGGGAAAAAAATGTGTATCAATAAGTTGTCACCTTATTGTTGAAGTCATCCAGAACACAGAATGAAATTCAAATTATAACAACTTCCCGCGACGGCCGCCGGCGGATCCCGGGAGCAAATGTACCCCCCCCCCGCAGGAATCTGAGGGGGGCATTCAATACAAGCATGCCCCCCGCGCGTTCTCTGCTGAATGTGAAAAACAATGATCTTAGGAAAAAACTGAGAGCGTTAACGTTTTTTCAGGGAAAGATAACAATTTATCGTGAAGACCTTAACCGCAGTCAAGTATCATAGTGCCCACCAACTTTTTAAATCTGGTATGGATAAGGTATATGATTTAGGTCTAATTATCAAGTTATGGAAACATAATTGTAAAATGTCGTAAATATTTGCCAGCGTGATAATGCTCATGGAAAGCCGATAAATGTTGGAAAAATCGTAGAAAATCGAGTTTTTAAGCAAAATGCAAACAAAGAGCGCCAAAAGAAATCAAATGACATTTGCATTAGTCTAATGTTTGTTTCATCTAATGTGGGACTGTTCTCTGATTATGGACTAATTTCGGGTTTTTAATCCTTAAAATGTCAAAATTTGTATTAGATAAGAGGCGGCGGAATGGGGGACACCGGGGCACCGTGTCCCCTGAATTTGCAAGGGGGCACACGTATCAAAGTACTCCCTTAAATGTGGTATGAATAAGGTATATGATTTTGTTCTAGTTATCAAATTATGGAAATATTTTTGTAAAATGTCGTGATATTTACGAGCGTGATAATGTTCGTGGAAAACCGATAAATATTGGAAAAATCGTAAAAAATCAAGTTTTTAAGCAAATTGCAAACGAAAAACGTAAAAAGAAAGAAAATGACATCATCTTCTTAATGGCTGTCTCTGATTTCCCATATTTTGGACTTTTAATCCCTAAAATGCGAAAAACTGTAACAAATAAGTTTTCACAAAATCAATAATATTTTAGTAATTAAAAAACTGAGAGAACAGCGTTTGGACGACATCCAAACCAGATTGCAAGCCATATTTTGACTAATTTGACTGGTTTTGACTGGTTTATGGCTTCCTAACTATAAGCAACTCATGACGTCGTTTTAAGAAGTTAAGTTTTTGGTCTGCAGAGACCAGATACACTAACTGGCAGGGGCGCAGCCAGACATTCGGGACCAAGGGAGCGGGGCGGGGCACCCAGGAACCCCCTCAGCAAAGCCCCAGACAAAAGTTGTGCGAAAATAAAAAATCTCCCCGATGTTCGAGTGCACTTGCACGACTCGCTGTGGTTATTTGTTCGGAAGATAACTGAGGGTGGCAAAACCTGCCTCCACCTAGGCAAGGGTGTTCGGCTGAATACCCCAGCTGGGCGCGGGTTTAACCCGCGCAGTGGCGGATCCATGCTTTTCATTGAGGGGCTGCAGGCCCGGGGAGCAAAATTTGTGACACCCGAGGGAACGCCATGTATTTTTTGTTTATTTTTTTAGAGGCTAGAATTCCGAAATTAAACAAATTAACTAATGATAGTAATTTTGAATAAAATGTTATTTCCTTTCTTTTGACGTTTTATTTGCAATTTACATCAAAAATCGATGTTGTACGATTTTAACATATTTATCTTGTTGCTTTTTGGATGTCCGGGTGCACTCTCCGGTCCTCCGGAATTTGGGGCGCTCTTCATGGGTTTAGGGGCGTCCTACATGGGTTTACGAGCGCCCTCCATGGGTTTGGGTCGCCATCCATGGGTTTGGGGGCCTGCGGCGCCCAGATTTGCCGCATTTTTGGCGCAAAACCAAGGGCATTGGGGCCTTCGGGAGCAGGGCGTCATTCTATGTGGGGTGCCAGCCCGGTGTCCCCTGCATCCATCTCCTGAACCCGCGCCGTTTTTTCATTATACTTTGAAAAACTAGATAGATATTGATGTTGAATTTACAGTTTAAATTGACTGTCAGTACTTTAAGAGACAGTTAACGTTTTATTGACGTTTCATGTCATGCATTGTTTGAAGAAAAACGATAAATGTTTAAAGAGACGTAGAAAAGTGAGTTTTGAGAAGAAAAAAATCGTAAATAAAAACTTTAAAAAATTTAAATTTTATTGTAGTTAAAATGGATAACATGGAATTTTAAAAGTTTTGGGTTTTTACCCCATTTTTTGTTGTCGTGAAAAATGACACATTTTTGTAACGATATAAAAAGCGAAATATACTTAAGAGAAAAAAATAAGTAATAAATCCAAACAAAATAAGAAAGAAATATCCGTATTTTTGACTGAGTTATGGCTTTCAAGTATAACTAACTCATAACATGACATGTTAAGTTGCGTTTTTGTTTTGTTTTTAGTGATCAGATACAGAACAATAAATGCCACAGTCGCATTTCTGAGACAAAACGGATTTAGTAACACGCCTTTGAATTGTGATTTATCAATTTTAAATTTTGACCTTGTTGACATGGCCTTGATTTTATGAGGTAAGTTTTAAAAATGGCTGCTTCTATAACGTGTAAATAACCCTTACAACATATGTTGCGTGACTTTCGTATATATTGTGTTGTTTGTGACCTGAACTTGACCTGTTGTTACAATGAACATTTGCTTATGTGTAAGATGCATTATACTTTTGAGAGCTGTTTGTGCATACGTCATCTTTTGTAGGTTATATGCATTTATTATGAAAGCGCATATAGCCGCGCGATTATATACCTAACCAAGGGGAGGTGGCACGGGGGCCATGCCACCTCCTGCCTTGAGCAAACACTAATTTGCACTATATAAAATGCGACGCTGCTGACGACCCGGACTCCCCCCCCCCCTCCCCGGGTCAACAACATTACATTTGGCTGAGGAGTGAAATTTGAGGAATGAAATCGAAGTGCCCCCCTTGCCCCAAACCAGAACTGTTCCGCCGCCACTGTTCCTAGGAGTTCATTAACTAACCCAGACCTAAAAATCGATATATGTTCAGATAGCTAATTCAACGACCAACATTTAGACGCTAACTAAATCTTTTTATATTCATCACTTAAATATTTACGAGGGACAGAGCAAGACCACTATTTTTTGTAGGTGGTCGATTTTAGGTCATTCAATTAACCTAGAAGGTCACCCGTTGACCTGAAAAAGATAAACCATTAGTACATGACATGATAGTACATGACAGGCAACATGCTGGTTGTACGGCAGTGCTCTATCTTGCTTGGTTTGGGAGTTAACAGGGGGGCTGTCAGGCCCCCCACCGTACGACGAAGATGAGAAACGGTCCCCGTAAGGCGAGGGTTAATTACTTAATACCTACTATAACTTAAAAAAATAACATTATCATTGTTGCAAAGGCTTAAATTCACTCAGAAAAAGGGGTACATTTTCCCGTCATTTCAGCCGTCCCTCACTCAAGAATTATCGGTAACGCCCCTGCGAGTTGGTATGAGATGAACGTTAGTATTACTTATATGGACATATGCCACGAAATATCGCGTTGTGTTGTTTTTTCCTCTTCGAAAAAGTTTTTTTTTTTCGCACACAAAAAATACGTTTTGCCCCCCAAAAAGTTATTTCAATTTTTTTTAGTCCCGAAAAAATGCATTTAGTATCCTAAAATATATAAAACAATATGATCGGTACATATCCGGGGATAAAAAAATGGGGGGAGTACCTTTCCACTAAAGGATACCCTACGGAGAGAGTCTGGATCCGCCAGAGGCGACGGCCACTAGAGGCGCTGGTGTTCGTGAAGGGTGGTTGGCCGTCCTTGACGAGTCGGGCGATTTTCTTCAAAAATGTAATGAAATATACATGATTTACTACTAATTACATTAATTAACCAGCGCTCCGCTAGGGACTCCAGCCGAGCGCACCCAGCTGGGGGTAAATTTTACCTCCCTCGTATCCTCCGAACTCATCACATCACAGCGAGACGCGCAAGGTAGCGATCGAAAGCTCTCAAGGAGATGAATATAATGCAAACCCGTTTGCAAAAGCTAAAATGTCACGTCACGTTTAGGTCAAAGGTAAACAATGAGGTGTTGGAGCTTTTGGGCCATACTAACCAGTGTCCATGCAAATCCTGGGATTGGACTTGTCACATTAAGTGCTTTCAAAAGTATAATAATAATTATCCCGTCTAGGAAAAATCCACATTGTAATCAAAGGTCAAGGTCAACGTCAGTTCACGAAAGGCCACTGATGACAAGAGTTCTACGAAAATTATGCAACACATGTTTTGTGCGCTATTTTACACGTAAAATTGGATAAAAACAACCATTTCACCATTGTATTTCCATATTCTCATATAAAGACCATTAGTCAAATCATCACAAAAGTCACAACTTGGAAAATTTGATTAACCCTGCGCCCGTGAGGGCCTCAGAGACTACTTCCCATTGGTGGGGGGGGTGTCTAAATTACCCCTCGGTCTAACTTGAAAACGAAAAGAATAGAAAGACGCGAAAAAATAAGTTTTCAGAGCTCTCAACGTGTGATATTCGAGTTACCATAGAACAAGAAATTTTTAGCTAAGTCAATATTGAGGCCCGAGGTCATTCAAGGTTCCAAATTTCACAGTCTTTTGACTTCGCTTTCGAACAACCCCGATTATTTATTTCTTGTAACTATGACAGCTAAAAAAAACAATAAACGTTAAAAAAAACAAACAATCATAAAGGCCTAATTAAATTTTTCAATTCCCACTATGACCTCATATAGACCAGAGCCAATAGTAGGCTCCAAGGTCATCTCGAAGGTCTCAAACTGCAGTGGTTAATCTTTCCCTAAAATGTATATATCTAATAAGATAGAGCAATGACTTTTAACACCATCGTTGTTTCGTTATTCGACCAAGGCTGTGCTTTTTGATAACATATACCATGACATTTTACCTCAAGGTTCAGTCATACATTGATTTTCAGTTAAAGTTACATGTGACTCTGTGTTTTTAGTGTTTGACTCTGTCGTCTTTTTCATTTAGTGTCGATATGGCGCTACGACTAGACAAACACCATGGTTCATTTTATTTTCTCATCTACTGTTATATCAAAACGTTTATAGCCAAATCATTTCTATTGACCTCAGATGACCTCAAATGACCTTTTAGAATCATTGAACACAAACTGCCACCTTGATCCTATCCAGAATGACTCCAAAATATGATTCTGAAAAATTACTTTTGTATCAGTGGTATATTCTGAATTGAATATTGTTTATTTCCTCATTCACTTTATAATGGGAGGTCAGACAAATGACCTGACCTTAGTCCACTGATACAAAAAAAAAATCAGATTAAACAATTGGTAGTACTTATAAATCTTTATGAAATCCTGCAAGTTTCAAATCTTTCGAACAAAAACTGTGGCTTTGGCACGATCACAAACATTTTGGAAGGCAAGGTCACTTTAAGTGAACTGATGACCTGACCTCGGTTGACCTGAAGTAAATTGTTGTCAAAGTGTGGGAAATTGATGTTCAAACAGCTATGCAAAATTTGGCGGCGCTGCAAACCGCCGTTTTCCCGCTATTCCGGAAAAACCTTTAGGGGGTCAAAATGATTCCCCCCCACCAGGGCGAGGGTTAACATAAAATACAAAGGATTCCTATAGACCAGTTGTGTCTTGGAAATACATCGACGACATTTATTTATCTCTTTCTGGTCGCAAAAAGCCAGAAAATGTAGCTCCAAAAATTACGTCATAAGTTGATACATACCCTAGGAAGACATCAGTCAGTCAAAAAAAAATCTATACATATTGATTTGAAATTCGGTTTGGTTGTTGTTCAAACTTGGTTCTGTAGCATACATTCTAGTTATTTTGAAGAGCTTAAGAAATGTGAAGTTTCCCCAAAAATATCCGTTTTTCAAGGGTCAAGAATAGAGGTGGCAAAAGGTCGACCCGATGACCCGTTCAATTTGCCCGGTCTGGACCCAATTGGGCCTAAACTGAGTCCTATCAAATAATAATCGGGTCCAACTGGGTCCAGCCATCGCTTGATGCTAGTTTTACGCAAAAAGGAATAGTTATTCCTCAAATTACAATTGTAACAAAGTAATAGCTATCCCTTAAACAATTTGCATTACTGTTGACACCGGTCTATAGAACCGATTTCTCTGAATTGAGCCATATGCTTCATTTCTCTAGATTCACTCCGATTTTTGATATATTACGTATTCGCCAAGTATGGCAACACAAAATTATCGGTATTTGCCAGAGAGGACTTCGCTTCTAGAATCACTGCCCTATTACACTGCTAGCATATATCGTTAGCGCTGGTGAATAGAAGACAGCTCGTGTGCGCTGATAGCAGCTGCCGAACAAAGCCTCTGTTTCCATTTATCATTGTTCGTATAATAAGTTTATTGTCTTAGGTGTGCCATTATAAATAACATCTTCTTTACTCCGTTTATAGTAGTGACAAGCAGAAAACAAAATATATTTTATATTCCATTGCGAAACAAAAAAAATACGGGACAAGTCCGCAGTTTGATGAGGACCAAAAATACTTGCAAGCAACTTGCATAGTACCGGTTGTTTAAAGCGTGGATCGATTATCGAATTTAACTTGAAATATCTTGAAGTAAAAATGTTGCAAAATGTGATGAATTTACAACAAATTTTGTTCTTGCATATCAATTTCAAGTAATAACTCAATTTTTTTTGTGGGAAAAGGTGATTATTTCCGACTACTTTCTCAGTTAGTACCCCCTCTCCCCCACCATAGGCGCAGTCATTACCGCCCTGCATTGCAAACAGCACAGCCCTGCATTACTCCCTGGCAACTGTGAATGCGCCTGTCCGAACAGCATGAATAATGGAACGCCATCGTGCCGCCACGTCCGACTCATGAAGCAAGCCAATAAAGGTGCCGGCATTGCACTGAACATTGTCAGGTCCACGGCAATCAATCGAAGAAGCAATCTGCCGCTGAGCCGTATAGTGGTGAGCAGTACAATGTGACGGCCGTTCACCAGCCGAGTGCACCGTTGTCATGGTGACCGGGTCACCGTTGTCTGAGAGGCCGACTATTACGGCTCCTGACGAACATTCAACGTTTTTTATATAAATTTAGTCCGAATGCTTTGTAGGGATGGCTTTCCGAGGTCAGAACCCGCGCAAGCAGAGCTTGTTGCGCTGGTCCTGACCTCACCACCCAATCGTGCAATTCCTGTTGGCCGGCAGAATTTAGTGACGAACGTTTTACGTGCCCGACATACCTGGACACGGTCCGCCCCACTCGCTGACGTCACCTGGCCTTGAGTGCGACCGCTGCCACCGGCCGCGCAGGCCATCCCAGTCAGGAGCAAATAGCGAGCGCCGAAGCGACTTGAACCCAGGCTGCCACTAGCCACTACTAAGATAGGTCAGAAGACCAGTGCTCTCCCACTGAGCTACAGGGGCGGAAGCTTAACACCAATACCTATAGCTAGCGACGTGACGCCGAGTGCGCCTGCCTTCTGACATGTGAAATAAATCCCTGGTGCCAAAATAAGGTTATAATATAACATGACAGCAAATTAAGTGACGTCAACGCGTAGGTAATACTTAATAGTTTAGTGATGAAATGCAGCTGCTATCAAACATACCTATCAAAATTCAGCAATAGCCGTTTTCGCGAAGGTTTTTATTTACCGTGTGATTGGGGCGTTTGGCGCGTTTGGGGCTATTGGGGCGTTTAGTGTAAGTGGGGGATCTGGGGCAGAATTTGGGATTTTGGCATTTTGGAACTAAGCCTAAGAACATTTTGGGCCTAACACCGTGTCACGTGGCTATAGCTCTAACACTGGCCCCAACCCCCCATTTAAACCAAGCACCCCAACCGCCCCAATCGCCCCAAACGCTCCAATAACCCAGTACATAAAGTCCTTCGTGAAAACGGCTTATAAGGCAAATCACAATCAAAATAGTGCTAAACGGTGAGAATCTTACTTGTACAAAAATGAGTTTTTGGATTGCACCTCGACGGGCATAGGCGGAGTAAGGGGGGACACGGGGCCATGCCCCAAATATGTCTGAAAATCGGCGCGAAAACTTACACGTTTTCCTGTTATAGCAGATAACAGCCGTTTTCACGAATGATTTTATTCGCCGGGCGCTTTTACCCGGTAATACCCGGTAAATTTTTGGGCGTTTCGGGTTGTTGTGTCTATAGCTCGTAAAAACAATAATTTTCCCATTATTTTTTGGTAGCAATCAAAACTTTGTGAATTATTGCACTTAATACTTATCTTGATATTCCATTTAAATGATAACACCATAGATTACATAAAATTTGAAATTTCATATTAAATTAGCTCTGGTGATGCCAGACGGCTGTGGCAGTTTGGCAATCGGGTGCGACTCCATCTGTTTGAATGTCTCGGAAGTGCTGGTTTCGGGTAATAAGGTAATATTTGGCTATTTGTCAGCTATTTACTAAATACCATCTTATTTAAACGAAAACTAGATCGGCCCGCAAGGTGGCACTAGTCCATTTAATGGGATTCAGTGCCATATTGGGAGGATTTCTGAACACAAGTAGCTTAAATGAATAGCTGGGAATTTCGTTATGTTAATTTTTGCTGAGAAGATGGCCGCCCGGCTGTGTCCACGTAGTCTCCGGGCACAGCTGGCTGCCGGCTGGGCAGCCGGGCGGTCACCATGCAGCCGCGGCGGGACGGTGGATGGTCGCCATGGTGACCGCGGCGGGACGGTGGCCGGTCGCCATGGTGACCGCGGCGGGACGGTGGCCGGTCGCCATGGTGACCGAGGCGGGACGGTGGCCGGTCGCCATGGTGACCGCCTGCCGCCCGGCCGGCAGCTAGTAGAGTAGCCATTTTTTATTATTTTACATTACCAGTGGTTTCCGAAAGCCTGCATGAATCAGGGGTATGTATATATATTTTTTTGTGGGATTCATCATTTAAGCAATCAATCATCAATCAATCAATCAAATCAAGAACATTTGGTGTGATTAGTTGCTTAGAAATGAGATAGGTTTGTTCCGGTTTTCAGAAACAAACGAAATTACCGCTCTAATGGGACAAACGTGGTTGGGACAACGGGACAACGAAGCCGGGACAACGAAGTCTAATGGGACAACGAAGCAAAGTTAGGGGGGCTGAAACCCCCTCAACTGAATA
Organism: Semibalanus balanoides; assembly: GCA_014673585.1. Classification (NCBI taxonomy): domain Eukaryota; kingdom Metazoa; phylum Arthropoda; class Thecostraca; order Balanomorpha; family Balanidae; genus Semibalanus; species Semibalanus balanoides. The sequence continues at coordinate 28,691 of VOPJ01011519.1, forward strand.
GGAAGCTTCACCCCTGGTAGAGGTATAAAGCTGGCTGTCCTTTCCGCATGTCACTACATCATAGCTGCCTAACACCGATAGTCCCCGGATCTGTGCACTGGCGCAGCTGCTGGCGGTAAAGGCAGACAGTTATGATGCTCATCACACACAGGCCTGGTCCTGATCCCAGCCGCAGCCAATGACGTCAGACTGTGACGTCACCGGTCACTGCCAGACCAGGCACGGGACCGTCACGGGTCACTGCCAGACCAGGTCACGGGTCCGCCACGGGTCACTGCCAGACCAGGTCCGGGTCCGCCACGGGTAACTGTCAGACCAGGTCCGGGTCCGCCACGGGTCACTGCCAGACCAGGCCCGGGTCTGTCACAGGTCACTGCCAGACCAGGTCCGGGTCCGCCACGGGTAACTGCCTGACGAGGTCCGGGTCTGTCACGGGTCACTGCCAGACCAGGTCCGGGTCCGCCACGGGTCACTGCCAGACCAGGTCCGGGTCCGCCACGGATCCGCACACGAAGGTAACTTCGATCAGACGAGGTCCGAGGTCCGCACGGCGTAAACAGCCAGAAAAGAGGGGCCGGGCTCTTGTCACGGGTCACTGATCAGACCCAGGTCCGGGTCGCCACGGGTCCTGCCAGACCAGGTCCGGAAATCGCCACGACAGGCTAAAACTGTAACGACCAGGTCCGGGTCCGCCACGGGTCACATGCCAGACCAGGCCCGGGTTGTACAGGTCACTGACCGACCAAGGTTCGGGTCCGCCAGGGTAACGTGCCAGACGAGTCGGGCATGATCACGGGTCACTGCCAGAAACCAGGTCCGGGTCCGCCACGGGTCACTGCCAGACCAGGTCCGGGTCCGCCACGGGTAACTGTCCACCCAGGTCCGGGTCCGGCCACGGGTCACTGGCCGACCAGGCCCGGGTCTGTCACAGGTCCACTCCAGCAGATCCGGGTCCACACGGGTCAACTGTCAGACCAGGTCCCGGGTCCGCCACGGGTCACTAGCAGACCAGGGTCGGGTTCCGCCACGGGTCAATGCCAGGAACGAGGTCCCGGGTCCGTCAACGGGTTCACTGCCAAAGAACGAGGTCCGGGTCTTGTCACAGGTCACTGTCAGACCAGAGTCCGGGCTCCGCACGGGTAACTGTAGACAGTCCGGGGCCGTCAACACGGTCCACTGCCAGACCAGGTCCGGGTCCACCACGGGTCACTGTCAGACCAGGTCCGGGTCCGCCACGGGTCACTGCCTGACGAGGTCCGGGTCCATCACGGGTCACTGCCAGACCAGGTCCGGGTCTGTCACAGGTCACTGCCAGACGAGGTCCGGGTCCGACACGGGTCACTGCCAGACCAGGTCCGGGTCCTCGTCGCTGTCGCAGCTGTCTGTGTCCAGGCCATGATCGGCGTACCACTTGAGCTGTCGGCCGCGCTCTGGCAGCTCCAATGGCACCGGAAACTGGTCCGACCAGAGCCGACCCATGCGCGCCGAGAAGGCCGCGAACGCCAGAGCTCCGCTGCCGGCGCCGTCGCCGTCACCGTCGTCTAACCACTCCCGCGTGAGCAGCTGGTCGGCGGTGTGGGAGCAGCAGAGTAGGTCCCCCAGCAGCCCGCCGACCGGCGAGCGCAGCAGCCCGGCCAGTAGCACCAGTACGGCGCCGCGCAGCCGGCCGCGCAGCAGCGCGATGGCGGTGCGCAGCTCGGCGCGCTCGGCGGCGCTGCGGCCGCTCAGCAGGTCCATCTCGGGCCAGAAGTAGCAGGGCAGGCGGCCGCGCGCCACGCTGCTGTCCAGCCAGTCGAGCAGGCTCTCCATCGAGTCCTGCAGCCGGTCCCAGCGCCAGAGGCCGGCCGGCCGCGACTCGCACGTCCAGAACAGCGCCGTCTTCAGGAAGTAGCTGCCGACTGCCGGCGTTTGGCCGTCGTACGTAACCACAGCGCTGCAGTGCTTCAGCAGCGCCAGGCAGGTGCGCTGCTGCTTGGTCACGGAGCGCAGCAGCACAGACTCCTGACGCGAGAACGAGAGGCGCCAATCGCCGCGCGCCGGCGCACCTTTCAGTGCGTCGACCGGGTGCCGCACCCTCCGGCCGCGTACCGGCCGCGCGCGCACCAGGAAGGCGGACGCGGCGCAAAGGCGCGCCACAAGCGCCGGCGCCGGCTTCCCGGAAGGCCGCGGGCGCGCTGCGTACGCCTGCCACGGCCAGCGTGGGCAGCGCAGACAGGCCACCAGGTCGATGGAGCTTTTGAACCTGTCGTCGAAGTTGAGCGGCACGGCGGCACCGGTGCCGTCCATGTTCGGGTACAGCAGGCGGCGCTCCTGTGACTGCGCTGAGACGAGTCGGGCGCGCAGGCGGCGCAGCAGGCCGGCCGCGCGGCCGCCGGGGAAGCGCAGCAGGCCCCGGTGCTGACAGCCAGACAGCCGCCGGTAGCGCAGCCGAACGAAACCGGGCCGGTCGGTGGGCACGTGAAGCAGCACGGTAGGCTGGGGCCCCGCTGTGCTGACCGATCCCTCCTGCCACTGCAGTCCATTGGAGTCCGTCGTTCGATCTGTGCGTCTTCGCACCGCTCCCTGCAGTTCCTCTGTGCCTCCACACCGCTCCCTGCATATCTCCGGCGTCCCTTCTGCCAGCTGTCCCGGTCCTCCCGGTCCCTCTGTGTCTTCCACCAGTGTCCCTTCTGCCAGCTGTCCCGGTCTACCAAGTTCCCCTCATGTGTCTTCCACCAAGTGTCCCTTTCTGCCAGCGTCCCAGTAATATGCCGCCTCTGTGGCCTTCCGTCCAGTCCCCTCCAACTGTCTGCCAAGCTGTCCCGGCCCTCCCGGTCCCTCTGTGCCTTCCTCCAGTGTCCCTTCAGCCAGCTGTGCCACTCCTACCGGCGCCTCTGTGCCTTCCTCCAGTGTCCCTTCTGCCAGCTGTCCCGGTCCTACCGGCGCCTGTGCGGCGCTCTCCTCTGCCTGCACTCCCGCCGCCGTCCCCGGTGGTGTCGGTTCTGTTCGTTTTGGTCCCATCTGGCCGGCTCCACCAGCGGTTTCGGCGGCCGGCAGCACTACGGCCGGCCCCAGCTCGAACATGACGTCCACATCAGAGCCAAGCCGCCACAGGTGTACCTCAGTGCCCTCCCGCACACTGCCCGACTGGTGGGTCCGCTCGAACCGCAGGCCGGCCAACGCCTGACAGCCGCAGCTGCCGACTCCGCGCCGCAGCGGACCGTACAGCTCTCCTCCGTCCGCTCCGTCCGCTCCGTCCACTCTGCCTCTTCCGCCCGCTACGCCCCCTCGGTCGTCCCCTGCCTCCAGCAGTCGGAGCTGCTCCAGGAGCTGCTGCTGGAGGAAGCTTGCGCGGTGATGCTGGCCGGAGAGACGCCACAACTGCTCCCTCCAGCGCAGAACCCGCGCCACTGCCTGGAACTGCTGTGCGGCGGCCGGCGGCGGCTGGACCGGCGTGGCGGCGGCCGGCGCCAGCGGTGCGCCGCGAGCCGCCTTGTACTGCTGCAGTGCGACGGTGATGCGCGTCAGGTGGCCGGCATGGGCTTCGTCCGCTCCGGCCCACTCTGCTCCGTCTGCTCCGGCCGCCTGCCGAGCTTCCGGGGTCGGTGTCGGGTTGGTGCTGCCCCGGGGTACGTGCCGGGTCGGTGCCGGGGTCGGTGCCGGGGTCGGTGCCGGGGTCGGTGCCGGGGTCGGTGCCGGGGTCGGTGCCGGGGTTGGTGCCGGGGTTGGTGCCGGGGTCGGTGCTGTGGTCGGTGCCGGGGTTGGTGCCGGGGTCGGTGCTGTGGTCGGTGCCGTGGTCGGTGCCGGGGTCGGTGCCGGGGTCGGTGCCGGGGTCGGTACCGTGGTCGGTGCCAGGGTCGGTGCTGTTATCTGCAGACTGTCCAGGCTCGGTATCTCGTCCAGTCCAGGCTCGTCCAGACCACTGCCCACCTGAGTGGTGGTCAGTCCTGCAGTTTCATCTGCAGGTGTGGAACGTGACGCGGTCTTTGATATCCCTCGCGGCACTGCCGAATCATCGGCTTCTCTCGCGTGTTGTTCGTTCGACTGCTGCGATTGGCTCTTGTGCTCGGAGCATGCAGCTGTTGCTCGGTCACGTTCCTTCCCAGTTGCGTTGTCTCGGGCCCGTTGTTGGAGTCCAGCCTGTTGTTGGAGTCCAGCCTGTTGTTGGAGTCCAGCCGGTTGTTGGAGTCCAGCCGGGATGGACGCACCGTGTGCCTCGGCCACGCACGTCCGGTCGCGCTCTCTCGGGATCAGGGCCGCAGCGATGCCGGCCGCTCCTGTCTCCCCGTCAGTCGGGGAGGCCGCCGCAGGGTCTCCATCAACACCCGTCTGTCCACTGCTGTCCGCCGCAGGGTCTCCATCAACACCCGTCTGTACACTGCTGTCCGCCGCAGGGTCTCCATCAACACCCGTCTCCACATGCTGATCAGCCGCAGGGTCATCCTCCAACACCGTTCTGTCCACTGCTTGTCCGCCGCAGGGGGTCTCTCCATCGACACACCGGCTCTGGGGTCCACTGCTGTCCGCCGCAGGGTCTCCATCAACACCCGTCTGTCCACTGCTGTCAGCCGCAGGGTCTCCATCAACACCGGTCTGTCCACTGCTGTCCGCCGCAGGGTCTCCATCAACACCGGTCTGTCCACTGCTGTCAGCCGCAGGGTCTCCATCAACACCCGTCTGTCCACCGCTGTCCGCCACAGGGTCTCCATCAACACCGGTCTGTCCACTGCTGTCCGCCGCAGGGTCTCCATCAACACCCGTCTGTCCGCCACAGGGTCTCCATCAACACAGGTCTGTCCACTGCTGTCCGCCGCTGGGCTTCCATTAGCGCCACTGTCATACCCTGGACTTCCATCATCATCGCTCTCCGCCTCTAGGCCTCCCTCAACGACCCTCTCTCTGCCACTGTGCGCCAGCCATGAGCGGTACTCGCCACCCTGGTACTCGCCCATCAGCAGCTGCAGCTCCTCCTCCATGCCATGTATCTCGAGGTCCGTGTCGGTACTGCCGCCTTTTTCCGATGACCCACGGCGGGGCGCCACCTTCGGGCGCGCTGTAGTGGGGTGGTGCGCCACCTCCGGGCACGCTGCAGTGGGACGGCTCGCCATCTCCGGGCGCGCTGCAGTGGGGCAGTGCGCCACCTCCGGGCGCTCGGCAGTGGGGCAGTGCGCCATCTCCGGGCGCGCTGCAGTGACCGGCTGGCTGTCTATGCTGGTCTCTAGAGACTCGGGTGGAAGGTGCGGTACGGATGCGTCTGTCATCTGCCGCACAGCATCGCTCCCCGCCCTGCTATCCCTGACCCACGCCTGCAGAGCCGTCATCACCTTCACAAACTCCACCTCCATATCTACCTTGGGTGCACCGCCGCCCTCTCCCTCATCCCGCAGCGAGGCTCCCTCTGTCTCCCTGGCAGTGGCTCCCCTTGTCTCCCCGGCAGAGGCTCTAGCTGTCTCCCCGGCAGTGGCTCCCCTTGTCTCCCCGGCAGAGGCTCCCCCGGCTGTGGGACCTGTCTCGCCTGTGTATTCCCCTGTTACTGACATTGCTGCCAGTGCAGAGACTGTAGCACAATCTTCCGTTTCCCCTGTGGTCTCCGAACGGTCTTCTGTGTCTTCGCCCCCGCTTGTCTTCCCTCCAATCCTGGCCCCGACCATCGTTCCCAGCACGGCGCCAACCACCGCTCCGAACGTTCTTCCAATCATTGCTCCAACCACCACTCCAACAATTGCTCCGACTACTGTTGCAGCGCTCCTGCTTAGATCTGCACCTCTATCGTGATGGTGCTGCGCCCTAGCCACCTCTTCAACATTCGCTTCAGCAGGTACTTTCACTCCACATGCAGCTGTAGTTTCTCGTGATCCCGTGACTTCGAGACTAGCCCTTGCCTGTCTTTCAACCTGTGGCTCTTCCTCAATGACACCACTTGCGCTGTCTGTCGCCTTCGTCGTGGCCTTTGGATCCACCTTAGTCTTAATTGTCACTTCACCTCTAGAACGTTGCTCTATACTTCTTTTGATGTCCTCCTTTGCATCTATGTCACCATCCTTTCCCACTCCTCTGTCCCCCTCTTCGTCAACACCTTCCGCTGTCCCCGGTCCTGGGCCCGCCCCTGCCCTCTCCACAGCGCCGGTCGCCAGGGTCGGGTCTTCACTGTGCACTGCAGCTTCTAGCAGCCAGAGCAGCGGCGGTACATCCACCTCTGTCTCTGCCATCAGGTTTCCGACATAGGCACCCATGCAGTCGGAGATCTCCGTCAGAACCCCTTGCATCGCCTCGGTATCCGACAGACACTCCTTTACTTTCTTGTCCAGGCTGAGGAACTCCTCCGTCATACGCGGGTCGGTATCGGGGTTGTCCATCCACTCCGTGAACCTGTCGCCCCCGTCCACCAGCCTGCCACTGCCGCTGTCCTGCCGGGCAGCAGGGGCTGGCTCCGCGGCCGGCTCGCCGAGCCAGGCTGGCCACAGTGGGCCGGTTTCGGTAGACCCTATACCCTCTGCGGATGGGATGGTGGGGGCCGGCCGACGCAAGCCTCTGGTCGGTGCCACCAGCGGTGGGAAGGAGTCCCTCGCCGCGGCCAGGACAGCTTCAGAGGCGGCCAGCAGCTCTTCAGACTGAGCCGCGTGGCTGGGCACCGACCGGGACTGCACCGACAGACCAGTGTCGTCAGCAGCCTCCGCTCCATGTTGCTGCTGTTCCGGCCGGCCGGCCGGCGGGGCCTGGTAAGCCCGGACGGCGCCGGCCACCGTCAGCTCGGTGGCGTCCAGCTCATCCTGCACCCAGTCGCGGTAGCCGCGAAGCACGGGAGCCATCTCGGCAATGGAGGAAATGGACTCCATCAGAGCGCGCATACAACTCTCTAAATCAGCCGGCTCGTCCGGCTCCAGAACGGTCTCAGCAGGCTTCTCCGACCCGACCAAGTCCGAGTGTGACACACCCTGGTCCATGGTGTGGCCTGGAGAGTCTGGCACGTGCTGATCAATGGTGTAGCCTAGAGAGTCTGACACATCCTGGTCCATGGTGTTTCCTACAGAGTGTGACACGTGCTGGTCCTTGGTGTGGCCTAGTGAGTCTGACACATCCTGGTCCCTGGTGTGGCCTGGAGAGTCTGACACGTCCTGGCCCATGGTGCGCACTGGAGAGTCTGACAGGTGTCGTTCCATGGTGTTTCCTGGAGAGTCTGCCACGTGCTGGTACCCGGTGTTTCCTGGAGAGTGTGACATATCCTGGTCCATGGTGTTTCCTGACAAGTCTGACAGGTGTTGGTCCATGGTATTTCCTGGAGAGTCTGACAGGTGATGGTCTATGGTGTGGCATGGAGTGTCTGACACATCCTGGTCCATGGTGAAGCCTGGAGAGTGTGACACATCCTGGTCCTTGATGTTTCCTGACGAGTCTGGCAGGTGCTGGTCCATTAGACGACCCTCAAGGTCGAGAAGTCTTCACGGCACTCTCCGACAGTCTCCTGTAAGACATAAAGTCACTAGTGTCACCGTGCATGACACCACAGTCCATCTGACACAGGCTGCTCTCTCAGCCCTGTTCAGCACACATCACCAACACCACCTGCTCCCTCGGCCCTGTCCAGCACACATCACCACCTGCTCCCTCAGGCCCTGTCCAGCACATTACACATCAACCACCTGCTCCCTCGGCCCTGTCCAGCACACATCACCACACCACCTCTGCTCCTCGGCCCTGTCCAGTACACATCACCACATACCACCTGCTCCCTCTGCCCTTGTCCAGCACACATCACCACACCACCTGCTCCCTCGGCCCTGTCCAGCCACACATTCCACCCACTCACGCGCGCCCTCGGCCTGTCCAGCACACACCTCACCATACCACCTGCTCCCTCGGCCCTGGTCCAGCACAATCACCCACGCTGCTCGTTCGTCACTGTCCAGCGCACACATCCCCACACCACCTGCTAAACCTCGACCCTGTCCAGACAATCACATCACCACCTGTTCCTCGGCCCTGTTCAGACACATCACATGACCACCTGCTCCCGTCGCCCTGTCCATTACACATCACCACCTGCTTGCCCTCGGCCCTCGTCCTTCACCACATCACCACGCTGCTTCCTCGGCCCGTCCACTTACACATCACACCTCCTCCCTCGCCCTGTCCAGCACACATCACCGCACCACGTGCTCCGCTCGTCCCTGTTCCACCCACACATCACCCCCACACCACCTGTCCTCTGCCTTGTCCACCAACATCACCACACACCTGCCTCCCTCGGCCCTCTGTCAGCATAATTATCACACTCCACCTGCTGCCTCGGCCCTTCCAGCACACATCACCACCTGCTCCCTCGGCCCTGTCAGCCACATCACACCACCCACCTGCTCCCTCGGGCCCTTCCAGCACACATCACCATCTGCTCCCTCGGCCTTGTCCAGCAAACATCGCCACATCCACCTGCTCCCTTGGCCCTGTCCAGCACACATCACCACATCACCTGCTCCCTCGGCCCTGTCCAGCACACATCACCACACCACCTGCTCCATCGACCCTGTCCAGTACACATCACCACACCACCTGCTCCCTCGGCCTTGTCCAGAACACATCACCACACCACCTGCTCCCTCGGCCCTGTCCAGCACACATCACCACATCACCTGCTCCCTCGGCCCTGTCCAGCACACATCACCACTAGAGATGCAAAAATTTCCCAAAAAAGAGGAACCGGCCTCGCCACCGCCCGCACATACATGAGTTGGGACCGGCATCAAGCCCGGCCACTGCGGGAGAACNCACCACCTGCTCCCTCGGCCCTGTCCAGCACACATCACCACACCACCTGCTTCCTCGGCCCTGTCCAGCACACATCACGGCATTACCTGCTTCCTCGGCCCTGTCTAGCACACAACACCACAACATCTGCTCCCCCGGTCCTGTTCAGCACATATCACTTGCCATGTGAAAAAATCCTGTAAGATTATCATGTACAAATGTACAAGATTTTATCTGTGAGAATTTGTCCGATTTTCTTGCAAGATTTGTAAGATTATTGTACAAGAATCTTGTATATCTTGTACCATAATATTGCATATCTTGTACAATAATCTGGCATATCTTGTACAAAAATATTGCATATATTGTATAAGTATCTCACAAGTCTTGTACAAGAATCTTGCATATCTTGTAAGATATTATTGTACAAGAATTACACAAGATCTTAAAAATGTCATCGGTGGTGCCCGGGTGACCTTCCGCTTAGAAGTCGAATATCATGCTGATGCCGCTGCGCCACAACACATTACATATGGAACGACAATTAGAGTGATGTTTATGAGTGATTATGTGAAAATGAGTGAATAAGATAATTTTATCTTTATATAAGCTCGGTAGCCGTCCCATGAGTAGACTCTTACTCGCAGGACAAAGCTGCGAAGAATGTTCACTACTTCATAGGTGATAGCAACTCCCGGGAGCCAGCTAAAGGGCCGTCACTTGATCGGTATTATGTAGCCATCAGACCCGAGGTACCAGTTTGATGACTGGTTAGAAACATTAGATTAACAAATCATCCACAAAAACACATATATCATAAATGGATGAACAAATCGAACGTAGTAAGACGAAACAAAGAGTGATTAACAAAAGACGAGTGATGGAATGTTAAGTTGATTGACCAGTGATTCCTGAGTGGCGTGGCACGGCACCGATGTATGAACTGATATGCAAAAAATGATAACGAAATAAACGACGAGAAATAACAAATAACATGACGCGTGCGGAGTGAAGGGATGAACGCCATCTGGCGGAAAGCCGGAACACTTGGCCCTCGGTGGAGCCGCTTGGAGTGGGCCAAGGCGCTACAATATTGCAATAATGTGAAATATGAGATCGGTATAATTCTTTAAGTCGTGTAATCACTGGTTGGATTCAGGGGGGGGGCGTCAGAGGAAAATACCTCGAAACCGCCTGAATCTGCGCAAATTTAACATGCCCTGATGTGAAGGACATTCCACTCTCCCCGCTATTGTGTATCGCCGTCCCGAGAACACCGTCACACTTTAAATAATTTGATTCAGTGTCCATAGGTCTAGGGTCAAGGTCACTTAAGGATGATTTCGAAACGATGTTACCCCTCTCATATCTTTATTTATCAACTGATTCGATCAAAACAAACACAGTAGCGTGTCGCCGACATATTGCAAATACCACGCCTCCGAGGAATGTGGTTTCAAGGTCATAGATCAATGTCAAGATCACTGGAGGTTGATTTTGGGAAAACGGTGTAAACCTCTCAGATTTCCTATTTATCATTCGATTAAGATCAAACAAACACCATAGCGTGTTCTCGCCGCTGGACAAACCGGCTCTTCAAAGAAATTTTGGTTTAAAGGTCATAGTCAAATTAATGTCACTTTAGTGGTTTTGCGCAAAATTACCTTAAGTGACGCTTGTCATTGACCTATGAACTTTAAACAAAACTTACGGAAGGTGCGGTTTGTCGGACGGCGAGAACACGCTTGGTGTTTGTTTTGATCGAGATCGGTGATTACATAAAGATCTTAGGGTTACACCGTTTTCAAAATCCAACTCAAGTGACCTTGACCTATGACCTTGAAACGCAAATTCCTCGAGGTGCGGTTTGTCGTGACGGCGGGACAGCGCATGGTGTTTGTTTCGAGGCGCAATCAGTTGATAAATAAGATGGGAGAGGTTGCACCGTTTCGTCTAACTTAAAATTGACCCTAGAGGTGAAACTAGGCAGCTATCGAAAACGAATAGCTCATTCGTGAATATCTCGGCACGAGATTGACCTATATACGGATTTTGAAACCAAATCGGAACTCGTCGACTGAATTTGGTATGCGAATACCGACGCTAACTTTACGGACATCTTTATAGTACGAAAATTAATAACAAGTGTTGTTAATCGCATCACCCACAGTGTGCGTAAAAGGATACAAACCCGATTGTCTATTAAGACCGTTGCATGAATTCTGCATGTGAAATTCACAAATTATTGTATGATTTCAAAATGCTTGATAGCCTCAATGAGCTTTAGCGCCCCCCCAAAAAAACTATGATTTCAAAATCATGTAAGATAACACATCTTATAAGACTGTCTTGTAAAATAGTCTGCCACAAGTACACAAATCTTGCAAGAATTCTGAACCAGCGTTACAAGAATCTTGCAAGATTTAAAAATATTGTAGGACGGTCTGCGAAATCTTGCAAGATCTTACAAAATTTCGCAGATTCTCACAAGGTCTTACAGGATTTTTCCACATGGGCACCTCCTCCCTCAGCCCTGTCCAGCACACATCACCATATCACCTGCTCCCTCGGTCCTGTCCAGCACACATCACCATATCACCTGCTCCCTCGAACCTGTCCAGCACACACCACCAGTCCCCACTTGTCTCTGCTCGTGACTGGCCTACCTCTGCCCGGCCCCCGCCGGCCTGCCAGACGCCACTATAGGTGTTGATACGTGACGTCACTGCACTGATCATGAAGTGGGCCGGGCCAAGGGGAGGGGAAGTCCGCACCGCCAGTTCTCGGAGGCGGACACGGCCGTCCTGCCTCCTGGTGTGCGATCAGAGGCGGTCACAGGGGGTATCTGGGCCACATCGTCCAAAAGTCCATGAGTGGGGAACACATCTTTTGGCCCTCCCAGAATTCATTCGGAACCCACAGTGGACTGAAAGGCCCGCCTCGGCTCCAAGTCAGAATGAGCCCTCTAGAGGTCAAAAAGGGCCTTATGTAGACCAGATTTAGGTCAACTGGATGGCAAAATTGCCACTAGAGGCTAAAGCGAGTCTTCTCGTCGAGACTTAAGAGTTAAGTGTAGGCCATCTGGAAGTCGGAAAGGAACCTCTTGATGTCGACGAGGGCCCTTTGGAGGTTGGAGAAGGGCACTGTAGGTCGGAGTGGGCCCTATGGTCGTCAGAGGGAGCCCACTGGTGTCCAGAGGGCCCGGTGAAGGCCGAAGAGGGCTCCCTTGAGGCTTAAAGGACCCTTTCAAGTCCAAAGTGCCCTCTGAATGACCAAGGGGCCGTCTGAAAGCCAAAGGGCTCCCTGAAGGCCAAAGGGGGCTCTTCGGAAACCAAGGGACTCTCTGAAAGCTAGAGTTAGCCTTTTAGAGTTTAGAGTGTTCCTTCTTGAAGCTAGAGGGGGCCACTTGAGGCCAGATTTGGCCCTCTAGAGCAGGGACTATCATGGGCTGGGTGCACCCATGGGTGCCCACTGCCCACTTAATTCTTCCAAATGTCTGGGTTGGGTATGCATTTTTTTGACTTTTCATGGGTACTGGGCGGGCATGGGTATGGCAATTTTAGAACAATATCGCTAAGAGTTCTTTTTTACTTGACAACCAGATGTTTAACTTTTTTGTAATGATGAAGGACACTCAAACAATAGACTTTGGCAATTATATGACAACAATAAATCGTGGTAAGTAATAGGGCAGTAAGATTTTTAAGCCATGTCTGATCCTAGTCTGATCCAATATAATAATGTTGACCGCAAAATGTTCGATATGTCCAAATCAACAGCAACACACAGGAGCCTGATTCTATTCCTCGTTAATATTATGAAAGTCAACATGCTAGGATAATTGTTGCAAATTTCGTGAAAATAATTATCTGCCTTATCTGAATGGGCCCTAATGGGCATGGGTATCAATACTATGAATTTGATTGGGTCTTATCTGGGTCTGGGCTTGGTGTTCATGGGCTTCGGCTGGGCTGGGCTTGGGGTCTGGGCACCCATGATAGTCTCTGCTCTAGAGGCATGAGTGGGCTCTCTTAAGGCAAAAGGGGGTCCCTTTTGAGGACAAAGTGGGTCCTCTGGAGTACAGAGTGGGCCCCTGGAAGCCAGGGCCGCCATATGGAGGTCAAGTTTCGGTGGCGCCCGACTAAATCTGGCCGAAAAAGTGGCCCCGTGACCTCGGGGGTTGAAGAAGTTCATATATCAAAACTCATCAGCAACGCGATTCAGCTCAACTTCCTACATGGCAGCACCGTCGGCATCAAGGGCTCCGCCACGGGTTTGAAGTTGGGGGGGGGGACGTGGACTCATGAGTTCAACGAGATATAGGGCTGAGCAGGGGTACAGCCAACTCTTCAGAAAGGGGGTGGGTAAACCAGTTATGGTATTCCAAAAAATTTGCCCCTGAAT
>VOPJ01011520.1:0-27395 GCA_014673585.1 Semibalanus balanoides
AATACTAGCGCCATCTATATGCAGATTGGCTGGGGAGGTTTTGTCGATTGGACGACGAATAATGCAAAAAGGAGTATTAACGATAAATGATATCATGCACCTGTGTGTTGCTGTGGATTTGGACTCATTGAACACTTTTCGGTAACATTGGCATATCGGATCAGACTTCGGATCAGACATTTTTTTTTTAAATCTTACACTTTTATTACTTACCATGATTTATTGTTCTCATATAATTGCCAAAGTTTATGGTTTAAGTGTCCTATATCATTTATTAACATATCTACCTGGTTAAACATCTGGTTCTGGTTGTCAACTTAAAAATCATGCTTAGCGCCATTACTAAAAAATATCATACCGATGCCCGCCCAGTACCTACCCATGAAAAGGCAAAAAATGCATACCATTACCCAACCCAGACAATCGGAAGAATTGAGTGGACACCCATGGGTGCACCCGATCCATGACAAACACTGATCGGCAGTGCCGGCACCTGTGCAAAGGTCCGGCACTGCCGACACCTCTGCACCGCTGTGGTGGCACAGGTGTGGTGGCACAGCTGTGGTGGCACAGGTGCGGTGGCACAGGTCCGGCACTGCCGACACCTCTGCACCGCTGTGGTGGCAAGGTGCGTGGGCACGGTCCGGCACTGCCGAGCCTCTGGCACGCGCTGTGTGGCACAGGTTCGGCACTGCCGAACCTCTGCACGCGTGTGGGTGGGCACCAGGTCCGGGCACTGCCGACACTCTGCCCGGGCTTGTGGTGGCACAGGTGCGGTGGCACAGGGTCCGGACTGCCGACACCTCTGCAATCCGCTGTGGTGGCACAGGTGTGGCACAGGTTGGTGCACAGGTGCGGCACTGCGACACTCTGCACCGCTGTGGTGGCACAGCTGTGGTGGCACGGTTCCCGGCACTGCCGACACCTCTGCACGCTGTGGTGGCACAGGTGCGGTGGCACAGGTCCGGCCACTGCGACACTCTGCACCGCTGTGGTGGCACAGCTGTGGTGGGCACAGGTCCGCACTGCCGACAACCTCTGCACCGCTGTGGTGGCACAAGCTGTGGCTGGCAACAGGTGCGGTGGCACAGGTCCGGCAACCGCTGTGGTGGCACGGTGTGGTGGACCACTGTGGTGGCACAGGTTGCGGTGGTTCACACTGTGGTGGCACAGGGTGTGGGTGGCAACAGGTGCGGTGGCACAGGTGTGGTGGCACCGCTGTGGTGGCACAGGTCCGGCACCGCTGTGGTGGCACAGGTGCGGCACCGCTGTGGTGGCACAGGTCCGGCACAGCTGTGGTGGCACAGGTCCGGCACCGCTGTGATGGCACAGGTGTGGTGGCACAGGTCCGGCACCGCTGTGGTGGCACAGGTGACGCCTATTCTTTCGTCCTGGTCTCGATGTATGTAGGCATCGAGAAGGCCGGGTTATGGACGCCGTCCTTCGGGTCGATGGAGCTGTTGTGCCGGCTGATCCGGTTGAGAAGTTTGAATGCCGTCGGGTTGACCAGAGATTCGCTGACTTGATGTTGGTTGCGTCCTGCGGACAAACGGCGATCTAAGAGCTGCCACCTATAACCACTTCATATAATTTTTGTTTTTGTTTTTGTGAAGGAAAACCAAATTTTACCGTTCCTCCGGGAAGCATGGCTTGGCCGAACCGGATACAATACAAAACAAAATTAGAAAAATATTATAAGGTGCATGGACTTAAAGCATATACATTATACAATCATTTTTTTAACCTTCTAAACAAAGAATAGAAACCGAAATTGTATTGGATATACAAAGTGACATTTCTGCTACTGACCGGTCAGAAGACTGACGAGTGTTCCAATGAGCACACACAACAGACAGCCAATCGGGGTGAGAAGCTGGTACGACATCCCGTACACGTACTGCTCCACGAAACTGCGGCAGAAGAAATAGGACATGCTGTTACATTGCCTGTATCTGACAAACATTTATTTTATCTAAGGTGATAGCATTAGAATAGTGATGGTGCACGTCACGCCAATGCCAGAGTGAAACAAATGATGGTAGCTACCGTTTGCCAACACTGTTTCTCGCTTTGTTCTACCACTGGTGCATTTAGATCGTCTTTCTAAACCACAAGATTGGCTACAATCCGTCTGGTACTCTCGATCAATTAACGTAATATTTATCAATACATAATTTGAGCGTTACTAGTCTGGCAACTCACTGCAATGGACGCGCAATGGACTCGCGAATCGGTTCTAGAAAATCACAGCGCATGCGCAGACCGACCTGTGATCCATGACACTGCCAGATTTTGTAACATGTATGGCGTTATGATAAGCTGTACAGAACAAATGGACTTTAGACGCATATGTTCTTTAAAAACGGCAAATTTTGATTCATTAACTTCAAACTTGTTATGAGCTCAATTCATGTTTCTAAACTATTGATTAGTAATAATATCGCCAAAGTCAGTAATTAATTTTTAGGAATATATAATATTCTAAAACTTATAATATTCTTAAATACCAAAACATTTTAAAACATTTAAGAAAGATTCAGAATCTTTTCAGCGCAATAATCCTTCATGATAACGGCTTATGTGACATTTATAATATCAGCAGGGGCGGATCCAGGGGGCAATCTGGCCATGGCCCCCCAAAGCGAAAAAGGTTGGGGCCAACATATCTTTTGCCGCTCCCCAAGGATATCAGTGAATACCCACATTACTCAATACGGACTGATTTGGTACTATTTGGTATTAACATGGTGAGTCTAGTACTCGAGGGAAGACAACAATTTATCGTTAAAATAGCCTTGAAGCAGTCAAAATCAAGCTATTCACAATACAAAACTGACAAATTTCGCGCCGCTTCGTGGCATCACACAAGTTTCGCAATTGCTTACACAAATTAGGAAAATGGGCAAATTGATTTAATTAAGTGTCTGGCAGAGGCTCTCCTTGACGGTAATTTCTGGACCCAGGGCCACTTCATACATCAACCCTCACCTTACCGTTTCCCACCTTCGCCGTACGGGGGGGGGGGGCTGACAGGATCCCCTGTTAAAGGAAATAGTTCACCTTCAACATGTGTTTTGAACTGAGATAGCAGTTTTGTAGCCCGTGTTGAAAAACCTCTGACTGCAAGTTTTCTGGGCTGAAAGGGCTCTCCAGCCGAAATATATTTACTTTTTTTGTCGAAAGAATGTGGGGACATAAATAAAGAATGTTCAGAATGTGGGAGTTCTACACCTGGGCAGAGGCTATACGCAATCTTACGCGACTACTTCGAATATCTGATTGGCTGAGCTTACGTTTGGACGTGCGGAGAGTACGCAATAAAGTTTTGATAACATTAATAATGTACGTCCTTCTGTCCTTGATCGGTGCGATGTACGGCTAATTTTTGACATTATGAAAAGAAGTTGTATTTCAAAATAAGTCAAATCATGTTTTGAAACAACAATCCGAGGTAAACTATTTCTTTAACTTTTAAACAGCATTCATAGAGCATCGAGGTAAGAACAGCATGTTGCGTGTTCATGTGAAGAAATCTAACGGTATGCAATTTTTTTAGGTTTCAGGTCATTGGGTGAACTTCCAGGTCTTAGTGAATGACCTTCGACTGCGATCACGTCAAAAATGCGGGTTTTTCCTCGTCAGAAAACCTCAAATTAGAAATGATAAATGTAAAATAAAAAGCAATGGCCTAGCCTTTTGTCAAAAGTAATGAAAATATATTTTATTTGTTTGTATCTGGTCAAATAAGTCCAAAAAAAGTGGATAAAATAACGTCAATTAGTTTCTTTCACTTAGGGGAGCCACACTCACTCACAAATAGTAAATTGCAAAGTCATTGCTTTTGTATTTTGGTTTGGTAATTTGGCCACATTAGTTCTCTCCTTATCCTTTCGTTTTAAGAATCTTTCAAAAAATTTTGTGAAAACACTTGGTTTTAGTGGATTTTTTTCATTTGTTTTTAGTTTTTAGGGTAAGAAACCCAATATTTCGGAATCGAGGTTTGGCTTTCCTAATTTAAATGGTCATTTTCGCGAATCTTTGTTGCTTTCTGTTAGCAATTTGATGCAAAACTCTATTTTCTACGATTTTTACAATATTTACCGTCTTTCTCCCAAATATAATCGTCACTAAAACGTCATTATCTCCCATATGACTGAAACAATTTCAGTACAATTTTGTCAGCGTATGTATAATTGTTATCAACTCAGCTTCTAAAATTTCAGCAAGATGCGCGCCGCATGAGTAAAAAGTGATTTCAGAAAAATATCCGGGAGGCCTGTCAGCCATCAGTAAGGCGAGGGTTAATCTTCCAGCTGGCTGCAAGTTAGCGAGTTCCGAAAAAAGGCGACGCAAACGATATAACGCGAACATCGGCCCCCTAAAATACGTAAAATACCTAACCTAACCAAATACGTATTATAACATGGAAATCCACATTTAAAGTGCTGAAAATTTGTAATACACGCAGACAGAACGAATATACATTTTTTCGTCATTTCAGCCGACCCCCCTCAAAAATTATCGGTGACGCCCCTGCGAGTTGGTATGAAATAAACATGATTATTACTTACGTGTATATATGCCACGGAAAGTGGTGTTCAGTGTGGTTTAATGTGATTTTTTACCGAATTTAAAAAAAACTTCTTTCTCTTTGGAAAAGGAAAAGTGGTCATTTTTTTCTCGAAAAAAGTGTTTTCCCGATTTTTTTTCCCCCATTTTTTTATCTTGACTGCAAATAAGGTGAGAAGCCAAATCCGCGGAGAAAAAAAAATGGGCGTACTTTTTTGTTCAAAAAAGTTGCCCCCAACCGAGCGGCTGGATCCACCCCTGAATATCAGATATCTATTTGGTACCCACTAACCCAGACAGCTAAATTCTAAATGACCCAGGAGGCATACCTCAGCTCTTCTGCTGCCGGCTCCAGTGGGCTGAGGGTGGTTTCGGCTGGCGTCGGTGTGGTCGAGGTCACGGAAGACATCAGTGACGTAAGATTAGCTCCGCAGCCGGCCACTGACGACGGGATCGGCTCCGGATGTCTGCCAGTGCTGAAGGCGCCGAACGACATCCATAGACCAAAGGCCAGCGCTGTCAGGAAGCCGGCGATGGCCCCCTATCAGACAGGGAAGGGGAAAGTCAGTCTCATAGGCCCATAGAGGGCAAATCGTCTTTGCATTCCAGGAGCGTAGAAATATGGTGAAAAGTGAAGGAGGCCAGCGCAACTTTATTTCGTCTTGAGGGGAACAATACTGCTATGTGATATGTATTTGCATATTTGAGCTCCTTTCGTCGTCGTGAATCTGTTGCCCTTATATTTTTATCACGAAGTAAAATTGCTGATTTTAGCAGACAAAAATGGCCTACAAGTAAGGGGAACATGGCCCCCGCGGCACTCCGCGCTCCTACGCCTATGCTGCAATTCACATTTGACATGAATATTTGGCTTTAACATGCGCACTGCCGGGGGGAGGGATTTCTGCCTCTCCTCCTGTTTTTCAAGAATGACGGGAAAACAGTGACTTGCGGCGCCGCGAAAATCGGCACAGCTGTTTGGCCATGAATTACTCACATGGTTTAAAAATTGTGACCTCGGGTCATCTCAGGTCAGATCACCAGATCAAGTCAAGTGACCCGCACCTCCAAACAAATTTCGGGTCGTGCCAAAGCCAACGTGATTGACCAAACGGGTTGAAACTCACATGATGTCATCAAGTGATAAATATCTCAAATTCGTATATCTCGACCTTGTATATCGGTGATCTAAGGTCAGGTCAATTTCGAGAGGCCCAGTGGCTGTCGGGTTAATAATTTACGGTAAGCTGTCAGAAGCGATGTGATTGAGTGATACCCTAGTAGCACAGTTACTTTCACGACGTCGTGACGTTTTCACGACGTAATTATGTCGTGTGAACGTTGCCATGACGTTGTCAACGTTGCTATAACCTTGTGAAACGTTGTGTGCTACTAGGGTACTGCCTGAAAATGTTGAGTATGTATCATGTTATCTTTCCTTGCTGCATTTGCTAACACTATATACTATAATCTGGATCAATGGACCTTCGGCAAACCAACTGGTTCTTTGCCTTGTTAAGTCGTGTCACAAGTTTTCTGTGATACGAAACAGGTCATTCTCCTCACCTTGCCATTGGAGAAGGGGACGAAAATGCCGAGCGTGAAAACGCCCAGCAGAGGTCCTCCAAAAGCACTTAAGATGCTCCAGGTCGCCTGAAGAACGCCCCCGAGCTCACTGGCGACGAACGCCAGACCCACCGAGACACCGCCGTACAGAAAACCTGGCACATATGCGCGCCGTCAGTCTCCGCTGTTGTCCTGTACAATAACGTACATATGTTCTGTCCACTTCATCGACACCACCCGATGTCGATGCGCCCGGCGAATAAATCATTCGTGAAAATGGCTAGTAGCAGTCCTTTCAGTGTACTATTCGAATAAACCCTCCATTTCTCTGGAGCGATAGTTTTTTTGTCTGCCGGAAGCTGACTTTAAAAGTATACTTAAAAAGTATGGCCTAAGCACTCCCGTTTAATTCAATGTCAACATTGTCCATTGGTGCTGTCTGTCGGTGCTGCATGCAATGCAATCTAATGCAGCTATTTATGCCCTCGCCCCTGATACGGGGGGGGGCGAAAATAGTAATTGCATTGTATTCCACTGCGTGCAGCACCGACAGACAGAGACAGAGACAGAGGTGTTGTCGATGAATTGGACAGAACATATGTATGTAACTACTAGTGGTGCCAGTTCCTGGAAATATTTGTCAAATATTTGACCGATGTCCAAGACCATGGTCAGCCGTCCGTCGGAAACTGTCCGATTTTTTTCCCGAAATTTGTACAAAAGTAGAAAAGGTGTTTTATTTGGAATGTAAAACATCAATTGCATCATTTCCAATAAATGTATACATTTAGGCATTTGTGTCCAAAAACTGCTACAGCTAGCATACCCGAAAGCCACAATAATTGTATATCCATTTATATACAGGAGATAAACTTACTTGCTTTTCAGACTCATGATTTTCGCGACAAGCCATTCTTTGGCAGTGGACGATGTCCGAAAATGTTCAAAGAAATATGCGTTCGAAAACCGAATCGGTCTTCGGACAAACTCGGAATTCCGAAAATGATTGTACCGATTGGCACCACCAATATGTACATACGTGACTGTGAGTGAGTTTACATTATCCATCCATTCCACATGGTGGACATTACTGTTACTGGGCTGAATACATACCAGAACTTTGGTTTTTGTTTTAATTTAATTTAAGATGATTCCGGTTTAGAGCGATGTAATGGTTCACAGTCTGGCATCGCTGCAATTTGAACTTGGAACCCGTTTTAGGTATGTTTTCAATCTTACGCCTTACATGGTTTACATGTTCTCATTCTGCTTACTGATGGCCCGAAGGACCCAGGACTGTCTTTTCTGAGACATCTTCTGGAACATGGGAATGTTTCCAATGAAGTCCTGCCATGTGATGGCTGCCAGCGAGTTGAGGCCGGAGGATACAGTGCTGAGTGCTCCGGACATAATACAGGCGACGAACAAGCCGGGCAGTCCGGTCAGATACGACATCTGGTCCAGCACAAAGTAAGGCACCAACTGAAACAGAACGGACAACAGAGTATGTTAAAGTTCTGATCCAGCACAAAGAACGGGACCACCTTAAACACGGTACGGTGGGGCCATGTGTCATGGCTTCCCCTCTCGGTCCTCTAGATCTGCCACTGCTTGTCACACTTGTAATTTACATATAGACATCTAATACAAGAAATCAGACAACTAAGTAATTGACTAATGGTATTATTGGACCACCCTGATCAAATTTAGTCTATTCAAACTTGACTATTACTACACCTTCTACCGGCCTGGTAAAAGACGCGTAAAATTGTTGTCTGTCAGTCAATTTACTTCGATCAAGGTAAATTTCCTCTCATCATCGTTAGGCGCTTATGTACCTGGTCCTTCCTTTCAATGAGGCCCTGCTTGAGTGGATCGCAGTCAGCGTAGTTGGCAAATATGGCGAGACCGCACATGCAGGCCAGCGTGAGGAAAGTGAAGTAACCAGGGGCCAGCAGAAGACAGCACCTGAAATAAAACACTGGGCTTAGTGGTCTAAGCAACAATTTGACAATCGGTTCTGTGGTCTTACGAGAAAATCTGATGCGAAGTCTCAGTAAAGCGTAGTAACTTTAAACTTATCATGGATAGCTTTGCGGTTTAGCCGATCTATGCCAATGGCATTCTGTCCTAGAATCACAGATGGCTCATATAATTTGCGACAGACTCAATTTTTGTTGCCCCTCAGTGTCTGTTTGATGGCCCTCAGCGTTTGTGTCGGACTCACTGTTTGACGGCCTTCAGAGTCTTCGGAGGACTCACTGTTTGGCGGCTTTCAGAGTCTGTAAAGTACTCACTGTTTGGCGGCCTTCAGAGTCTGTATCATAACTCACTGTCTGGCGGTCCTCAGAGTCTGTATGCACTATAAAGGACTT
The DNA here is from genome assembly GCA_014673585.1 of Semibalanus balanoides. Classification (NCBI taxonomy): domain Eukaryota; kingdom Metazoa; phylum Arthropoda; class Thecostraca; order Balanomorpha; family Balanidae; genus Semibalanus; species Semibalanus balanoides. The sequence goes on from VOPJ01011520.1 coordinate 8,511, forward strand.
ACTGTTGGGCGGCCTTCTGAGTCGGCAAACTGTTGTAGCGCTGTACTGCTGCCTGGGAAACGCCCACCATCAAGATGTTCCCAAAAAATGATCCGACGATCAGGTTCCAGAAGTTGTGCCTGGAAACGCACGGCACCATCAATATATCAGTATTACTGTTGGCACCATAAGGGGAAGGTGGGGAAATTACTGGGGTAATTTGAATCACCACCTTTCCGGCCAAATTTAGAGCTGCGATTCATATTAAATCTCGATAGCTACGAGGCTCGGCACAATCGACGGTTGCATAGTTTGATGTAGATCGTATGTTGGGGCAAGGGGTTAGGAACAAGAAGAATCGTTTTGCACGGAACAGATAGAAAATTCAACATTCCATGAGTTTATCCCTATTCCTCGCGGGGGGGGGGGTCAGATTCTGCCCCCGCTAATTTGTCGCTTGTTCGCTTATAAACCGTTCGGCCTAGCGTCTGAAAAATCTTAGGACTTTCCCATAGAATTCAATTACGTGTATTGTGTCCAAATTTTGAAAAAAATAGGCTCAGCAGAGGCGGTGCCAGGCTCATGTTTTTTGGGAGGCAGTTACGAATGCAGTTGAGCGGCGCAATACTTCCTTCGTAGTTTGCGGTGTAATAAGCGGGGCAGGAATGATGTCACTGGAAATATACATGATAAATACTTGGATTGTATATACATATTTTGGAGCAAAGGCACACTCAGGTACATAAAATGGAGAAGGCGATACCCACCAGTCAAATTAGGTGTAACTTCAAATTAGTAAGATGATAAAAGGTGTTACGCTCATGGTGCTCCTCACGATGTTTAGCTGGATCCGCCTATGTACAATATATTATATTTCAACAAATTACAGCAAAAAAGACCTACATGTGACGTAAATATTCGTCCCAAAGCAATCATTAAACAGCGCATATTTGTTTTCAGAAAATCTCCCATTTTATATCCCCTGAATACGCCTATGATTTTAAATTTTGATATTTGTCCTTTTGATGTGTGAAAGCCGAGTGCATTGAAAGCTCAAAACGTTTTAGGATTGAAAATTGGTCGAACCACATTGCCGCAATGACCGTTCAACAAATACAAAATCGTATTTTTGCCCCTGGCCCCCTATTTTTAACAAAATAAATTTCGTGATCCAATAAAAATATATGTTGATGGCGCGTCGAATGGCGTTTGTCCCATCGAAATCGACAGAGTGGTTCTAGAGATCTCTGGGTGGAGGGGAGGGGGGGGGGGGCAGAATCTGCCCCGCACGTTAACGTAATTCTAGCCGCCCGCAAGAAATAAGGTTATGGAGCATTTCGACGATGGTTGTGCTAATCGGTGCTATAGATCGTGAACAATGAACATTAATGGTTTCTCTTACTCACAGCATCGGGTGGTGTGCGTGCGTGCATGCATATTTCTCCGTGTTGTATGAGCGATGGTAGCCATCATAACGTGCTGATGTGTGAGGTTATGTTACCATAGACTTCGACTTATGAAAGAGGAGCATCGATATGAATTAAGACTAAAAACTGCTGTATTGGTTTATGTCTGCACTTTATATTATGCCCTTCGGTCTCGGGCGGAAAATCCAACAACGAGCTCGGTCCTAAATACATTATTTTATCGGCCCCGTGTGGTATTTATTAATCTCGCCGTTTCTCAAAACGTTTTTCTGAGCGTTTTTCAAAACTGTTGCACTCGCTGTGCTCTTGCAGGAATTTCAAAAGCGCCTCGATCACAAATATTTACATACCAGCATCGTTCAGTAATGCTTATTCCAAATTGGTGTCAGTCGGCGACCCAGTGAACAAGGTTGTTAGTGATTACATATTCTGATTCAAGAATATCAACTTTTGCTGGTATAATGTAACAGGTCACTTTGGTTATGCAAGACTCTTGTGACGTCATATATAAAAATACGAATATATTTTTCAAATTACAACAAATTGGACACTTTCTTCTCGCAAAACGAATGCCAGAACCGTTATTCAGGGCACTCTTTCTCCATCATTTCTTCACATACTTTTCCCAAGATGAACTATTCCCTTTAACCCGCGCCGGGCCGGTGCTCGGCGCCACCTTCCTCGGGCCGGGGGGGGGCGGTTTCGACGCCCCCCTTCTAACTCGGCGCTCCTATGGACCTAGACATAACCAAAAAACACCATTTGAGAGCTTCGTAAAAGCGATTTCGAAACTATTTGGTTGGTGACAAATTTTCTTCAGGTCGATATTAGGGTCACCAGAGGTCATCAAAGGTAAATTTTCAGACATTTAGGACTTAGCTTCCAGATACCCCCAATTATCTCGGAAACTATGATAGCTAGGAGCAAACAAGTATAGACGCATTAGATAACTATTTTAATTTACAATCGCATGTATGTCCTCAAATTTCATCTCAGGTCAATAGTTTGGGCTCCAGAGGTATCGAAAGTCAAAAAGCCTGTTTTTTGCCAAAACATGTTTTCACGAAAAACTGTTTACGTAAGTGCGATAGGGAAAATATTGAGACTCCATCGTGTTTGTCTCGTCAAGGCGCTTCGAAACATGTATATGGTTACCAGGTTAGGTCAACCTAAAAATTTGACCTCAGGTCAAGGTCAAGTGGTGACCCAATAAGGTCATATTGCACATTGGGAGACGCGTCTTGACGAGATAAACACGCTGGTGCTGTTTTTAAATTCTTCTATATGAATTGTATCGAGAGTTATTGACAAAAAGGTGTTGGTGACCTCGGTATGACCTGGGCTGACCCTGTAGGGATACCAGAACAAAGACTGCACCTCGGTCTCAAGAATGGCCTATAATAACATGATAAAGAAGGAATTGGGCTGATATCATGCGTATCCTAGGAATGGAAAGCCATTTTTAATATTCCCCATTAAACTTATAATGGGAGAGTTCAGGAAATGACCTGACCTTAGGTCACCGATATGAAAAAAATTCCGAGATTATTACGAACTTAAAGTAGTCATGCCCTCATGAAATCCTGTATGTACGAAACCGATCAACTAAAAACTCTGGCTTTGGTAAGGCGCAAATTTTTTGGAGGCGGGGTCCACATGACCCGGCCTGGTGACCTGACCTGACATGAAAGTTCATAAAAAATAGAGAAGGCTGGGCCAAAAAGATGAATTGAAACAGGTATTGCAAATTTGGCGGCGCTACGCGTCGCCGTTTTCCCGAGATCCCGGAAAAACCTGAGGGGGGGGGCGTCTAAACCGCCCCCCCGGGCCCGGCGCGGGTTAAGCACCGCAGCAAATGTTCTCAGGCATCTCAACCTTTAGCACACACATCCCACCGTGAAGTTGAACAGATTCATCCTGTCGTGCTGTGCGCTGATGTAGAATATGTTTGTGAATCCGCCGACGTTGATGGCTCCCTGGACGACTATGGCGATCATTCCGGCGGCCATGATAGCTGCCTGCAGAACGTCGGCCCACACCACTGCCTTCAGACCTCCCTGGAGAGACACGAGAAAAACGGCCATTGATAGACTTCCTGCAGAACGTCGGCCCCACCACCACTGCCTTCAGACCTCCCTGGAGAGACAGGAGAAGTTCCTCTGACCATAGTTCGTCATGGGCCCACCAACCTCAAGCCCAGCCCAGTCCAGGCCCATGATTACCAAGCCCAGGCCAATTCAAATTAATGAATTGAGGTCCATGCCCGGTCCAGCCCATTCATATAACGCAATACGCATACAATTATTTTCACACAATTTTCAACAATTATCCTACCATATTTACTCATATACATACTATAAAGGATTAACAATACCATCACTCACCTGTGTGTTGCTGTGGAAGTAAACTATGGTTGGAATATTTGTTAAATTTTCACCTGGTTTGTGCGGTGCGCATTTCTTCAACATTCTCAGCCCAGGTCCGCCCAGAGCCCAGTGATTTCCTAAAAGTTGGGACCCAACCCAGGCCAAGGCCAGGCCCAATCAATGGCACATGGGTCAGCCCAGCTCATGGCGAACTCAGTCTCTGACTAATTGCATCTATTGCATCAGATCTAGAGGAGGGATTTTTGTTGTTTACAAATTTATTATCGGTATCGATATCTACAAGATCTTGCAGGTGGGGACATGTACCTGTACGTGGCACATGTACCTATCGACAGGCCTAAGATATCGGCATTTTGACGAAATGGCAATGATTCACTACCATGTGTTAAGTATTGTATAGCTCGTTGCTAGCAGGGGCGGATCTAGTCTAGCCGTGGGTTGGGTTGGGGGGGGGGGAACTCCAATGGCAAATATTTCCAAAAAGTTGTTAAGTGAGGTAGGGGGGGGGGGTAAGGAGCGTGTCTTCTGCAACTGTACGCAGGGGCGTCGCCAATATTTTTTAGTGGTGTGTCGGCTGAAATAACGTACAAAATGTATGTTATACCTCCATGCTCTGCGTGTTTTTTTAACCCTTTCAGCATTTTTATTTGTGATTTTCCTGATAAAATAGAAGTACATCTTATTTAGGACCGCGAAGTGGCTTGAAATTTTTACGGGTTTGTCTGATAAACCCAGAAATATGGGCGGTGTAGAAGATAAAACGGTTAGGCATTGTTGAGGATAACAAGTAAAACATGTTATTCATTCAATTCAACGTTACGACGAATCAAATAGGATGACGATGGGTTCGTTGTGACGGTGGTCACTGATGTGACGCCGTGAAGCGGCGTGAAATTTTTGATTTTGGGTCGTGGAAAATGAAATTAGAATATTAAAACCATACCATGAGTGGAGCAAAACCTCAGGTAACCCCTTTTCTTGGTTGCATATCTCGGTATGATGCAACATATTGGTCCTTGGGGCCAGAATTACTGCCAGGAAGAGCCTCTGATCAGACACTTAACCGCGCACTGCCAGGGGGTTCGCGCTGACCACGAAACTGCAGGGGGCGGTTGATTTCCGCCCCCCTGAGATCTCCAAAACTACGCAACGTAGCGACAAAGCGGAAAAACGGCATGAGATAGCTCTAGGCAAGGGTTCTATCGAAAGATTTTTTTCTTTCTTGGATCAGGTCCACAATTTGAGGTCGCCAGTGGTCACCAAAAGGTCAGATTTTTCCGGTTTTAGGACTCGTTTAGACCTCTTTTTCCAGAAACCCCGATTATCTCGGAAACTTATGATAGCTAGGAGCAAAACGATTAGTGAGGCAATCGATAGCTATTGAAATTTGCAATCGCATCCAGGTCCTCAAAATTGAGCATCAGATCAATTGTTTAGGCTCCAGAGGTCATGAAAGGGTCAAAAAATACTTATTTTTTACAAAACAGTTTTTTCGTGAATAGCATTGTCACCTAAGAAAGATAGGATTTTTTTTTGACGTTCATCCGTGTTTCTGGTCGTCATTGATGCGCTTTGAAACATATATACGGTGACCCTGGTAAGTCAACTTCAAATTGACCTCAGGGTCAAGGTCATTTGAGTGACCCAGGTAGTCACGTTGCATAGGGGCAACGCGCCAGGACGAGACCGAAACATAGGTTGTCAACTTATCGTTCATCTCTTTTATATTCAATGATTATTAGCAAATCATTGCTGATGACCTCAGATTGACCTTTCAGATGACCTTCGTAGGAAATCACTAAGCAACATTGCACCTTGATCATTTAGATGAGCTAAATAGCATGGATTCTGGAAAGAATTAGCCTGATCCCAATAGCATATTTCTGAAGGGAACTGTGTTTATTTTCCCATTCACTTATAATGGGGAGGTTCGGAAATTGACCTGACCTTGGTCACCGGATACGAAAATTCCGAGATATACGCATTGTAGGTACTGATATTCTGATGAAATCCTGCAAGTTTTCAACTTTTCGCAAAAAGACTGTGGCTTTGCACGAACGGCAAACATATTTTTACAGTTAGTCATTGACATGGACTTTGTGACCTGACCTGAGATGACTCAAAGTCAAACTTTTCCAATGTGCGTAATTGGGATGCCCAAACAGGTGTACGAAACTTTTGGCGGCGCTGCGCGCCGCCGTCTTTTCCGCTACTCCTGAAAAACTGAGGGGGGAAATCAACTCCCCTGCAGTTGCGCGGGGTTAATGCAATTATTTTTCCATTACAAAATATTTCCATGCAAACTTGCAGGGACGCAGGAAGTATGTTTCAAGTTGGGGGGGGGGGGCAGGACTTAGCCTGACAACAAGTACTCAGCCGGGAAATCCATGCCCTCACTTCAAAATTCTGCCGATTTGAAACTACTAGTCACTTTTGTTCTAGTATTGGGCCTATTTACGCCATAATCGTCCACTACGGATATTTTGATAATTAATTTGACTGACATAGAAACTCGGCTAATTCATTACTGGCTGTACGCATTAAATAAATATGATGAAAAAATATAAATGCAGAATTTTTTCCATATTTTACCAAAATTGTAAGATGCCTAAAACGTATGATAAATAACATACTATAATAGAAACATGTCAGATAAACGAAAAATGTCGAATACTTAACGAGATTTGACGTGGGTGCAATATGAAGTTGATACATTTTAAACTGACTTAACAATTATGAACTTCCAAAGACCAAAATCGACCTCTGTTCGACGCATTGACCCTACCGTGGATTATAAAAGTATTTTGCGTTTTTGCTTCATACTTTGAGTTATTTGAAACTAATATCGCTTTTAACTTTTCACGCTCTAGACGCAAAACAAAAAATAGTCCAACAACATGTAGCCACACGCCAATGACCGTAATCAAGCAGTTTGACCTCATGTGACCTCGGATGAATTGACTGATTTAAGATCATTCATCATCTAGGTCTTACTGATACTTATACAAGTCTTAAGAATGATACTTACAAGTGTCAGGATACATGATAAAAGGTACCGATTTTAACTGCTTAATGAGTTTTGACCCGCGCTCGTGCCGGTGCTCTGCGCCACTTCGCCGTGTCGGGGGATTGGTAACACATTCAAAAGCTTCGTCAAAAAGTATTTGGAAACTATTGGTGGGTATTTCTTTAACCACTTTCCAATTATTGAGCACCAAAGTCAATCGAGGTTCAGATTTTCCACTTTCCAGGCTTGCTCCAGAATCCCTCAATATTTCGCAAACTATGATAGCTCTAGGAAAACGGAAAGCGATTTGAAGCTCTTAAAAAATGGAACGCAACGTGTTCTCCAATTTTATTTCAGGGTCAATAATTTAGGCTCCTGAGGCATCCAAGATCATAAAGGCTATTTTGGCAAATCAGTTTTTTCACTAGTATCTTTTTTACCTAATAAGATAAGGCAATAATTTTGAACGCCACCCGTGTTGGTCGCTCAACAAGGCGCTTTATATCGTATTGACGATGAACAGGTTAGGTCAAGATTAAAATTTTGGCTTCAGGGCAGGTCTGACCAAATAGGCTCGTGTGACACTCTCGGGAGACGTGGTCTCGTCGAGACGCGTCTCCATTATTACCGATTTGTTGACTTGTACACATTGGTGGCGGTTTCAACTTCTGTTAATGGATTTTTATCGAGAGTTATGACAAGCATTGTGTTGATGACTCGGTATGACCTCGGGCTGACCTTGTAGAGGTCATTAACACAAATCGCACCTGGGTTTCAGGGTGGCATGATAACATGATCCAGAAGGATTGGGCTGCTATCTGCGTATCCTCACAATACATAGGTGGACGGTAACGGGGGCGGGCACCGGGGCACCGATGTTCCTTTTAATTTTGTAAGCCTGGTCAGGCAACCCATATAAAAGAGCTCCCCTTAAACTGTTATGGACTTAGGTTAACTATTTAGGTCTTATTTTGTAATTTGACACACATTTTATTATAATATGAATATTTACACTGACTTGTGCCGTGTAATCCGTCGTGTGGAAAAACAATTAATAATTAAAAAATCATTTGGAAAATCGAATGTTTCAAGTCAGTTGGCCAGCAGAAACGCTGGTAAATGAGGGGAAATATCATTTTAAGAATATCACAGGATGCAGAAAATTGAAGGAATGCTGTTTTAATTTTAGATTGCCTATTTCGAATGAGGTCGATCAAAAGTTACATATATGTAACATATTAAGTTTTCGTTTTTAAATGGTTTATCAGATTTTGTTGAAATTTTGAGGTTTTTAACTCCCCAAAATTTCAAACTTGTGCTTTTTTCGTTCAAATTGGACAACAATTTGTGTGTGAGTATTAAAAAAAATCGAGAGAAGGCCAAAAATATGCATAGGTGGCAAAAATCAGCATCGTCATTGCAATCGTAATGTAATCACGAAGCGTAAACTCTAGAAGTTGCTGACCTCATTAAAGTTTCCATATAGAGAGAGATATAGAATCTGGAACTAATGTGTTGATCGTACGTGCGGCGAATATCCTAACCAATTTCTGTAGTTTTAGCATTTCAGTTAACTATCCTTAAAATGGCTAAACAGCCTCAAATTCGACTAGAAAGGCAATCATAACTAGATCCCTTACCTTATAAATTTCAAAGCAGTTTAATAATGAACAAGTACTTTTTTATCTTCACATTGAGTGTGATTACTTTTAACGTATTATTACTCAGAAAAACTGTAAGCAGAAGAAATAAGATAATCAGAAAAGTTGGGGGTGGGGCGACGCCCTCCTCGAAAAAAAGTTTGGGGCGGGGGGCGCTGCCCCCTCTGCCCCCGTTCCTGCGTCCTTCGAAACTTGTGTCATGCCGCGAGCTGGCGAATTTCTGTTTTTGGCTGTGGTATGGTTGGATTTTGACTGCTGCAAAGACAATTTTTACGATAAATTTGCACAGTCCGACCGTTTGTCTAACCTTTTTTTGTGGGTGAATCATAGTTTCAGAACCGTTGAGGGAGATACTGCCTCTTGCCCCCCTGGATCCGCCCCTGGCTGCTAGTTAGCTGGTAAATACAAAGTAAAACAGTACCTACCTACGTATTAAAAAGGTGATTTGCAGCTTTATTGTCGTCGTTTACTATGTTAAACGCGATACCAACAAACACCCAGCCATCATGAAAAACAATGCACCTCTAGCAGTTGTTAATTTATCTGATTAAGAAGGCTGACTCCTTTTCTTATATATGCCAATTGGTTTTGACGAATGTGGGTCTGCCTCAAGTTAAATCTATTGGCAAGGTATTGGCTTAAGCCCGTTTGGTACCGAATACTGGCAAAAGCATTGGCCGATACCACAAAGTAACGACGTCGATGCGTCGATACCAAAAATCCCACCTCTGATCAGATCAGACTCATTATGTGAGCTGTTTAACGGTCTGACATATGCGAGCTAATGGTTTAAAATGGACGGTCAAAATCAATTATACGTACATTTTTCAAGTGCATAATCACATGTCTGTAAACTTTTTATCCTTAAGCTTCCCTCCATACCAGTAGCCAGTACTTTTGTCGCATTTCCTTACTTTTAGAGACATCTCCACAGTTTTCTTTTGTTGCAGATGTGGCAGGGAGCTCACAAGTCCGGTAAAGGGCTAACAAATACAGCGCAGAGTCCGGTACAGAGCTAACAAATACAGCGCAGAGCTCACAAATAGAAACGGAACTTTCGAGGGGTGGTCGAGTGTTAAGCGTGTTCGCCTAGTGACCGAAGGGTTCCGGGTTCGATTCCCAGCCACTCTTGCGACTGCAGTCAATGCATGCAGCTGTATCGCCTCCGTATGCCTAAACAATTTAGACCGGTGGCACGCTAAACCCCAATCACTATTGCTATCATGAAACTATCGAGCGCGTGGAGGGAAGAATCGGACGTGATCTTACGAAGGTGGTGTAAATGGTGCCCACGGCGGCTGTTCCGATGATGTGATCTTACGAAGGTGGTGTAGAGGGTGCCGACGGTGGCCGTTCCGATGATGTGATCTTACGAAGGTGGTGTAGATGGTGCCCACGGCGGCTGTTCCGATGATGCCACATTCTCCAGCGTGAGAGGAGTGGTAGAGCTTAGCGCCAGAGCTGGGGCGTACAGCGCTAACGCCATGTAGAACGTGATCTGCATCAGGGACGCCGCCACAGTGATACCGCGCAGCACGGGGCTCTCAAACCTGAGATAATGATATGAGAATATGTGTTGGTGCGTACTATGGGGCTCTCAAACCTGAAAACAATATTTGTTATATAAGTTCAAAGCAGGAACATGAAAGCTGTTGGATAGTACAAACTAGTGCTAACCCGTCCGCTCCGCTGGACGATCTATGTATACGCTGCCTGAAGGATCCCGCCTTTACGTGGTGGACAGCGTGTGGGGGGGGGAGGGGTACCCCGGTCCCGGCGTGGCGAGCGCCGGGGAAAGGGAAACGGGTTTCAATCTGCCTCCTGGAGGGCGGACACCGGTGGCTGACGGGGCATGGGACACCATGTCGTCTCGGAACACCTACAACATCGACAACATCGACAACACCTACGTGGGCCCGGGCCTCGCGCGGCGTGGAGAGCTGCAGCGGCCCTGGCCCGCTTAGGTAGATGAATCCGACGCCCCCGCCAACAGCGCCGACCGCAGCGGGTGGCGCTCCTGGAATGGATGCAGCTGTCGGGCCAGGAATCGCCGCTACAGACTGGACTGCCAAGCGCGAGGTCGCCTGACCGTAGTGTCGTGGAACGCGGAGAGGCTCCGGACGAGACTCCCAAGAGCTTCAACGCTGGCTCAGCGCAATAAAGGCAGACGTCGTGGCGGTGCAAGAGGTCCAACCCAACTGGCTTCCTACGCACAACCTTCCATCCCGGGATTCCAGACTGCATCTGTCACCCGACGGGCGCGGGGTAGGAGGAGCGATGGGCCCGCCAAGGGTGGCGACATGGCTATCTTCGTCCGCGACGGGCTCGCCCTCGCGAACATCGACCAGTTGTCCCTCCACCCCCTTGACGACACCACAGAGCGTGCCGTCAGAGTTTACCTAGTTACGCCTTCTAAGTCAACCTGCCTGTAACAGTACAAACCCAATTGAAGTACACAACATCTACAGACCGCCCATCCGTGCAGCGGTGGACGACGAGCGCACGGACCGGTTCGACATGACCGGGCCTCTCAGTTGTCACGACGTTGTCAACGTTGTCATGACGTTATGACAACGTTATGTGCTACTACCTCCACGGGGGAAGCCGGCGCCGAATCGTCAACGTCGGGATGTGGTCGGCGATGGCGGCGTTCAGCAGGTCGTAAAACCTCTCCACCGCCTCGTCGACGCCGACACCGTTCAGAACGCTCCAGTGCGTCAGGGAGAGGCTGCGACGCAGGCTAGGGAAGTTGGCGCGTTTGAAGTCGAGAGCTGCTCTTCTCGTCACCAGCGGATATCTGTTGCCCGGCACAGTGAACTCCGAGTCAAACTGTCCGTCTCTCGCGCACGCGACGGCCGACATGTGACGGCTGAACACGAGGTCAAATGTGTTGCTCCCTCTGGTACACTCTGCTTCCACTGTTTTAGCCTCTGCGTGTCGCACGAGTCCATGAAACGCACGGCGCGAGTACTGACCCTCTGGGTGTCTGCCTCTGCACCGTTTGAGTTTTGGGTCCACCTGATGTCCGCGATATTGAAGTCACCCACGATGACTATTCTGCTGTCTGCTGGTTGAATGGTGGAGATCGCGACAGCTATCCTTTCAAGCGCTGGGTCGTCGCCAGGTGGCCGGTAGCACACAGCGACTGTGATCACGAGTAGCTGTAGTCTGATCAGCAGGATCTCTGTGTCTGCAGGGTCCGACAGGAGGAGTGGCTGCAGGGATGTCCGAACGGCAGAGGCCACTCCGCCGCCGCGGGAGCTCCGATCTCGGCGAAACCACGAGTGCTTGTTGAAGCCGAATTCTACTTCCGTATCTGCGACGTTACTGTTCCTGTTCAGCCAGGTCTCTGTAAGCGAAACCACGTCGTATTGCTGCAGGAGCTGGGCAGCTGAACGTAGAGTTCCGGGTTGCTTTCAAGGCTCCTGGTGTTTGCGTGGTAGACCTGTAACTTGTTCGGTCTGCCCGAGTGATCAACGTCCACGCCAGCCGTCGGTCCTGGATTCGTCACGGGAAACCAGGAGCAGCCGGCAGCGCTGATAGGAGGCGTTCGTTTTGGCTTCGTAGGGAGTCCGCCGTCGAAGAAAACAAAAACGGTCAAGGCGCTCGTAGCAAACACCGCGGAACTTGGTGTTTGGCGTCCCTCTGTCAGGTGTCGCCTCGGTCACGGTCACCCGTGGTCACTAGATCAGTAACGGTCCTGAACTCGGCTGGTATCCCAGGTGCCCCGTGAGGCCGGCGTGGCAGGTGCGGACGGGTGACCCTGCCTGCGGTCGACATCAGGAGCGGTAAGGGCCGTGATCGTCAAAATTGCTACCGGTTCTGTTAGGTCTCGAACCTGACCCGACCGCTTACGAGCTCGCTCTCCTGTCCATTCGGCCGTCCCGGCGACACGAGCAATAGTTTCGGTGGAGCGGCAGGTTTTTGGTGACTCTCCAAAGAGTCCCGGCGGAGCGGCACTCTTTGGAGTCCATGTGTAGTGGCCTCCGGCTCTCATAGCGGCCCAGGGTTACCCTCGAAACACAACCCGACAAGCTGGCACGACCACAAACGTTTTTGGAGGTGGGTTCACTTGACCTGACCTGGTGACCTGACCTGATCCGACATGAAACTAAAATGTTAACGCAATATGTGAACAAATTAATGATAAGCCAGACCAAATTTGGTGGCGCTACGCGCCATCGTCGTTTTCTCTCGTAATATTGATAAAACCGGAGGGTGGGGATGTTCAAACCTCCCTCCCCCAGTGCAGGTGGTGCGCGGGTTAATCTGTACGGAAAGGACATAAGTTGGCTATCTGATATCTCCCTCTATTTCAAAACATAGTTTTAACCTTTAGGACGTGGCATTGATACAATAAATTGAGCAGGCTGGAGTAATCTTGCAAATAAAATGTGGGCCCTCGTCTTTATTATTCGTCCGTAGAATACGCTGGGAACCCAAATGTGTCACTGAACCAAGGACAGATCCAGTACAGCAAAAAGGGTTGGTTTGCGTGTCATATCCCTAATGTGTCACACAATTTAAAGCCTCTTCGGATTTGCTTAATTTTCCTTTTAAGAAGAAAATGTTTCAGTTTTCGGTCGAGTTAAGGCGTTTTGGACATGATCCTTCGGCTCCCTTAGATTCGCTAGTGCACTGAGTTTCTGACGTCACAGATTTACAGACGTCGACGTCGAAGAGATGAGATTGATCAGTGACATTTGTGCAATGACGATGGGCCTCTGACGTCAGAGTCTGGTGCCGCTGGATCGCTCTCCCGGGGCTGAACATATTATACAAATATACAATGAATGCTTAGACAGGTGTGTTGTGGTCATTATGTGCAAAGTGCATTGGGCTCATCATGCCATTATGTGCAAAGTGCATTGGGCTCATCATGGGCTCCGCCAGCGGGGGGGACGGGGGGACAAGCTGTCTTTTATCCCCCCCCCAATCTTGAGCACCATGACAGTAACTTCATATTTCAAGCACCTTCAAAACCAACAGTACAGACTCCGTTCTTAACGCCTTCAACAGTAAGAATTCAGTTATCCAGCGAATGAAATCAAAATTTTGCGCCGCTCCGCGGTAGCAAAAATGCAGCTCAATTACATTGTATTCGGGCTGAAACACAATTATCATTTCCACCGTTTCGCAGCGCATTATGTGCTATGTTTTGTTTATATGTTGATACTTTTCTACACCATTGTGCAAAATAGTTAGCTTTATCACTTTTGTATCGCAGTCTTACCCCGCGCCCCACGGGGTGTGTTTTAGCACCCCCCCCTACGGTTTTATCGATTACAAAAAAATTAGGCGACTAGCGCCGCCAAATTTAGTCAAGCTTATCATAGATCCTTTCGTGCCGGTCGTGCCAAAACCACAATTTCTGAGGGATCGATATCAAACTTTTAGGATTGCATGAAACCATCTATACCTACAAAATGTTGGTCTCGGCAGTCGGTATTGGTGGCCTGAGGTCGGGTCAATTTCGTGACCTCTCCTTATAAGTTCAATGAAGAAAATATTTCAAGCTTTCTATTTCAAAGGATTATCAGTCCAATTCCTTATGGATAATGTAATATGTATTCCTTGATGATCCGAAGCACAGGTTTTGTTTAGTGACCCATACACAGGCGGTTATCTGAGTTCATCCGAGATCACCAAACACTTTTGTCGTCAATTAACTGTCGACATAATGAAGATTATAGAAGTTGAAAATTTCAGCAGGTGCGTGTTGGATCGTCGAGCTATTTCTCATTAATATGCAGCCTGACCTACATGGGTCACCACTCTGACCTTGATCAGAGGTAATTTTTTAAAGTTACCTTTTAACATTGTCAACATGGGGTGTTCAATGCGCCTTGACGAAACAAACCACGATGGCGTTAACATTATTGTGTTAATTTTTATAGGTAAAAAGTTATGGAGAAACACATGTTTTTGCACAAACAGCATTTGTATTTCTTAAAACCTAAACTAATTGAACTGTAGCTATAAATTTAAGGAATATGAAGTTATACAAATTTCATGAGCTTCCGTTTTTTTTAGTTTGATTCTATGTAGCATATTTTCGGAGATATATGGGGGTTTCTGACCACATTCCTTTAACTGGAAAAATTTGACCTTTGATGACTTCTGTTCTGGGTGCGAATCCAGAGTAGGGGCTGCAGGGCGGTGCGGCCTCCCCAAGGCGCCCGGCGTCGCGGGGCTGGGCTGTGTTTTGGCCTTCCCCAACCTCCCCGGCTTGCGGAGGCCAAAGCCACGGCTCGATCCCCGCGACCCTGCGCCTCGGGGAAAGCGCGCCCCCTGCAGCCCCCCTCTGGATCCGCCAGTGTTCTGGTGTCCTCAAATTTGGCCTGAGCGAAAAAAATCCAAGATAGTTTCCTACTGATTTTTGAACGACGTTTCGAACATTGGGTTTTGGTTTTGTCTACGTTCCATTAGGAGCCGATTTAGAAAGGGGGGACGTTTCAAACAACATACCCACCCCCTTTTCTCCCAGTAGGGCGTGGGGAAATACGAGGTCAGTAGGCGTGGGGTTGAAAAAAAAAAAAATAGAAGAGGTCATAGAGGAAAAGTGGTAATATACAGGCATGAAGATTCAAAATTTTTCGCGCCGCTCCACGGCGGCAATTCCACGAATTACTGGTGGGTTTATTTTTTGTCCCCTCTCGTTATTTGGTAATATCTCCTAAGCAAAAGCAGTAATTCGTCACCAAACTATTAACTTCTTCTTTGACATCCAATTTGACACATGTGGCCAAAGAAAGACGCTGTTATGATTTAGGTCAACTGAAAAGACGTTAGAGTGAAGTCATGTTCTGCAGTGTTATTTTGTTGAAAAAATGAGGTTTTGTGCGAAAACGCAGTCAAATGCACATTTTTATTACATAAATTAAATTACGCGTAATACCAAATGAATGGTACCAGACTCGGCTTTTCAAACTTGCAATCTTCAGATTTTCGAGTATTCATTAAATTTAACATTTTGAGAATCGAAAGTCATTTTTTTAACGTTTTTTTTTCTTTCTTCTTCGAAACAAGTCAAAATTGTCCACACAGTTTGGAATAAAATGATTTAAAGGTGTCAGTTGATTTTTTTATTGTACCAAATTTTAAGTCGATGTCGGTCAACAATGACTGACTTAAGACCTTCGAGTACAAAATCGACCACTTCTACAAACATTTACCATGCATAGAAAAATACATTTGTTTCTGCTTTTTACTTGTATTGCTATGGAAGAAACAAAGTTCTAAGGTCATTTTGTGCGTTCTAGACTAAAACAAACAAACATGTGTTACAACGCCCAATGACCGTAATTTGCAGTTTGAACTCGTGACCTCGGAATTTTTGGGGACCCTTAGACCTGACTTTAGATCATCAACAGCTAGAATGGTATTAAGAAGGTGTCAGGACACGAAACATACAGATCTTACCATGGTTTTTAATCGTTTAAACCCTCCCTAGTGTAAGGGGGGGGGAGGGTGGCATGCAACCCCTCGGTTTTTTCCAAAAATAAAACTCACGTATATATCAAAAATATCGATAAAACTCTTCAGTTAACCTACATTGCATCAATTTGACATTGTGCTCTGAAAAATTTCGAACTTCTAACCCGGACCCATGACCTTTGACCTGTTTTCAAGAGGTCGTGTTTTTGCAAACTCGCGTCCCTTAGTAACGATCCTTGAACCATGTGCAGTTTCCAAGTGTTTGTTGTTCAGCAGCATATGCGAAAGGTCTTTCTAGGTGACAAGTTGTGGCTTCTGCAGAGATTGCGATCTCGATTGACCTTTTCAGAAGTCAACGCGAGGTCACTGACCCCTCCAATGATCCTCAGATGTCTTTTTCGTCTTCTATCAGGTTTAGTAGTGCAGTTTGTTGACGCTGATTTCGATTTATGGGATCCATATCACATGTTTTATATGTTCCACTGGGGTCATGCGCTGCCAAAGGTTCAACGAGGTCCACTGACCACAGATTTTTACTAACATTGATCTTTTTATTTTGGCCAGTTTGTAGGGTCATTTTGTTGATGCTGATTTTCCAATTTTGGCGTCTATTTGGCATTATTAGATGTTCATTTTTACGATTTTAGCTCGATAAGTCTCATTTTACATACTTACGATTTTAAATTTTGGCTTTGACATGGACTCAGACTTCAGAGGTCACCTAAAATGATTCCAGGACCTTTAAATCAAGTCAATGGCTTCCTCTCGTCACAACCAACAACCACGTTTTTTTAATCGAAGCTCTAGCTCAATTAGGAGCCAAACACCACGTAACCCCCTACACGGTCACGCAGTGATCTTGCCCTACACGGGCGAGGGTTAATATCGCACAACAATGCCATCCATCGAGGCAGTATGACACGATAAAAAAAACGTAACCTGTGACGTCATCGGTGACCCCGAGGTCCACAATATTACGTTGCATTTAAAACATTTCCAGGGCTATCCGAATCGGTTTGTACCTATATTTTTCCAGATCAATTCAGTAGTTCCGGAGATCCGAGGGGGTTCTCGGGAAGGGACCCTTTTGAGGGGCGCCACCCCTCCCGGACGAAATCCTGGCTATTGTGCCTGGTTCATTCGCCTCTCTGAGGGTCTTGCGGGTCTGGGTTCTATCAGTCCTGGTCTTAATCCAAGGCTCAATACAGCTTTCAAAAGGGGGTCTCGCAAAATAAAGTGGCCCAAATCCGCATAGTTTTTTATATTCAGGGGCAAATATTTTGGGACACCATAACTGGTTTACCCACCCCCTTTCTGAAGAGTTGGCTGCGCCCCTGCTCAGCCCTATATCTCGTTGACCCCATGAGTCCACGTCCCCCCCAACTTCAAACCCGTGGCGGAGCCCTTGGGGCTCATCATGTACCTAAATATTTGCCCTTGTTTCAGAATGTCATTCAAGGGTGATCACTGATCATTGTATTTTGATATATTTTATATGTTATGTTATCGAATTTCTAAGCTGTCTAAAGGATGAAGTTACACCTTTAAAAATAACTTTCAATATTTCGAAATGATAATTTTTGAAATTAATGAACGAGTATTTTAAAACAAAAACAATGCAAGTACTTGGTAATAGTGAAGTGTGTGATCTCAGACGTGTTTGTTTATGCCGTTTTTCACGTTGATTGGTCCGCAGTGATGCTAAAAAATAATTGTGCACTTTAAGTAATAAGGATATTAATATTGATATTACTACCCGGTACTACCGGCACGGAATAGAGATATACAGGAGGCGCCACTCGCCGTCGTTTATATATACTCTAGTTTCACCATTGCTGAGGGCGACTACGCTTTTCAGTCAGGAAAACTTATTTCAGCCAGGAAAAGCCAGCTCGGCTGCTCGTTTCAGGACTGGGACCCTATGGGACTCATTCATACGTTAAAATGTGATTTTTACTCACTTTTTTGTTGATTTAAAATATCAATATGTGCTATTTTAAATAGCCTCTAGCTGATCAAATAGCATCTAGCCAAGGGCAGATCCAGCCGGCCGTCTGGGGGCGGGGGGGCAAACCGTTTTGGGCAAACCTTGCCTACCCCCAATTTCGAATCCCTCCCCGGATTTTGGCCTCTTTATTTTGCAACTTCAGTTTTTATTTGTATTTTTTAGCTTTTCGACCTTTTGTGATATTGCAAAATGTCAGCTTGCAGTTTTCTTGTTCCGACACTGCCTTACACTGAGCAAAACTATGTCAATTGTCATCAGTTCCCAGGGGCGTCGCCGATATTTTTTAGTCGAGAAGATCAACTAAAATGACTAAAAAAAATCACCGAATTTTTATGCTTTGATTCAATCCTTTGCAGTATTTGTAATGTATATTTTCATGTCATTTATTTAGCGCCGCGAAGCGGCGCGAAATTTTTACGGCTTTGCCTGATAAAACCCAGCAAAATTAGGGAAACGCGTAGCCTTATCAAGAATAAGAAGCTAAAACATGCTAGTAATTCAATTCACCGTTACACGAACCGAAGACGATAGCGATGGCTTCGTTATGACGACATGGCCACTGATGTGACGCCGCGAAGCGACGTGAAAATGTTAATTTTAGGTTGTGGAATTGTTTTTTAATACTGGAACCAGACCGTGAGTGGAGCCAGGCCTCAGTTACCCCTATTCCTGGTCGCGCATCTCGGTATGATGAAAATCTTTAAATCAAGGTAGTTTTTCATATACATATTCTTCGGATAGTAAATCACGATGACCGGTGGCAGTCAGCACTCAATGGTACATATGATAATAATAACTGTTGACATATGGATGTAATTGACATATGTATGTAATTGTAATTGTTATGTAATTGTATGTAATTGTCAACTAGTGCATACTGTATTGCATGACCGTGTGACTGTATGTGTGTGTGACTATGTGCCTGCTATGTGCATGAAATAAATGACTTATTATTATTATTATTATTATTATTATTATT
>VOPJ01011520.1:30535-66184 GCA_014673585.1 Semibalanus balanoides
ACACACCTATATATATATCGCTCTCGCTCTCGCTCTCGTTCTCGCTCTCGCTCTCTCTCTCTCTCGCTCTCGCTCTCCCTCTCGCTCTCCGTTGCTTTTAACTATGTGCTGTGGTAATGCCTGTATTCTGGGATCACCTCACACACACCAACTCCGAGCTCGCCCATTCCCTCCCTCCCACCGACCATAGTGACCCTCCGGCGGTCCGGCCCACGTCATATATATTTTTACGTCAGATGGTCGTGCGTTTTTCATAAATATATACGCCTCATAAACGTAACTCGCCGTGTCACTGTAGCGGTTGGAATTGACTGGCTGAGCGGCCCGAGGTGTGACGCGGCACAGCCTACCGCTCCAGTGTTCGTCAGGCTGCCAGCCAGGGGGTAGCGATATATCTGCCGGCAACTGTACATACGGCAGACCGCAGGTTCGCTGACATGTATACGTATATCAACGCAGAGTCATTGTGATTACAAACCCAACTTTGGCTCGATCATCACCTTTGTAAACGTCTGACTAAAGCTTCTGAGCCGCGTTTCCTTGACAAAAACGCCGATAACCACATGTGCTGCAACGGTCATATAGTGTCGGACCGGAACAGAAGCGCGTCTCTTCGCCTGTCATTGGGCACCGCCCGTTTGGTGATAAATGAAGATAAAAGATACAAGATACGCCACGGGAGGAACACACCATCACACCCTCAAACATGCTCTCACGCAGGACACTTAGCAACAGTGAAAGGACACAGCAAGGAGACGGAAAGCCGTTTCAGGTGCGTCCCCCATAGTTATCTGAAAACATTCAGTTTTCAGAAGTAGGGGGACGTGTGTCCCTGCGTCCCCCTCAATTACAACCCTGGATAACACCGGCGTTCATCTTGTTTTTGGGTGAACTAAATATGACGTGAAATCGTATTTTGGGTGTAAATCATGGGCGTAGGAACCTATACTTTTGGGGTTGTAGCTACAACCCCAACTTCAAAAAGTGCAACCCCAATGACAAAAGTGCAACTCCAACTTTCAAAAAGGAGTAAAAGTGTTTCCATGACTGAAATGAAGTTCTGTGGAACAATAAAAAAGGCATGCTCCTCGTTTTTGTCTTCTTTCTCACAGATAAAGTTCTTTGAAGCCATGTTTTTGTTTAGTTGGAAGTATTTCGAATCTCCCCACTTCTGCTGAGATACAATCCGACCGGGGCGCAGCTATGGGGGGAGGCGCAGGGGGCACGTGTCTCCTTCCCCATTGGGCCGACTTTCATACTAGAAACTTATCGGGACTTCCCTTTTTGAGACTTTGTAGGGGTCCCGCAAAATATAGTGGCCTAAATCCGGGGTGAATTTTTTGCGACATTTTTTTTCGGAAGGCCCTTTCCCGAGGTGGCGCCTGGGAATGTCATGCCCCTCCCCCTTTTCGAAGGGCTGACTGCGCCCCTGGAGACGTACATCGACGAGACAAACACATTGAAGCTGGTTTCACTTATATATCTTTATAATGTCGTGGCAAACAATTATTGGTGACCTCGGATGAACTCAGCTGTCTCTGTAGGGAGCACTGGACGTAAATTGCACCTGGACCATCAGGAATTACCTATGGTAGCATGATCCATATGGAATTGGACTGAATCCTGCAAGTTTGAAACTAATCGGCTAGAAACTGTGACTGGTAACTGATACGATTGCAAACTTGTTCGAGGTGGGGTCACGTGACCTGGCCTAGTAGCCTACCGAGGTCAGGAATTTCAACATGTGGGTAATGCCCATGTTCAAACACTTGTTGCCCCAAAAACGTGTGGGCTAAGCGCGCCGTTTTTGCTTCTATCGTTAAATTTAGTGGGACGCGAAACGCCCCACCCCGGCGCGCGTGGATTGTTAGAACAACAGTGAATCCGATGATTACAAACAAATGTATTTGGACTTCTCGAATTGATAGAGACTCCGTCCAAAAAAATTCCGCTCGGCAAGTTTCTAAGATTTCATTTTTGGCCAGGCTTTAATTCTAAACCTACCGAGTATTGTATTTATATATGTATTTCCACATTTGATATATACCTATAATTTTCCATTTACATTTAAATATTTATTCAAAACAAGTATATCTTATGTAGTCGAGAAATACAAGAAATTATAGAATTAAAATAATTATATTGTCAAGACTAGACAAGAAATGCACAAAATAGAACTACAATCTATTTTGACATTGATCTGTATGGATCTGTGTGGTGCAAAGAAGTGACGCCGTGACATACAGCTCGTAAAAAGCCCGGTGTACTTTTTATAAAACAAAGATGAAACAGCTGATATTTTTATCTGAAAAACCGACACCTATTGAATTAATAGTTTGCAAACAGTGGCTTGTGGCAGGTAAATATTAAATCATGCGTATTGCTATATATTAAGAGTAATAAATTTCTACCACAAAAAAATGAATTGTCACATTGTGAAAAATGAAATATCCAAAGGGAAAAAAATTGGTCAGCCCAAGTGCAACCCCAATGAAAATTAAGTTCATACGCCCCTGGTGTAAATTAGTTATTAACATACACTATATAAAATGTCATTTTCTCACGAGCCGACCCCCTCGGTCAAGGATCCGGAAGGCCCCAGCGAAACTAGACCCCCATCGGAAGGCTGGATCCGCCAGTATGTACACACATCTGTCGGGTGTGCATGGACGCCTGATGCGTTCTTCTCACCACAGGCATGTTGTCTCGACTCAACAAACTTTATAGCAGAAGGCTGAGTGACTTGTCTCAGTTCTTCGGCGTTATCTCATAAAAACTCCAAACCATTTGAAGTGACGATCGTTTATTTAGAGAAAATAGATTACCCAATACCCATCAAGAGAACATGTTCGAACATCACACTCCAAAGACCAATAATCTAGCGGATGCTTAAGCCAATCACCAAGCCCTCAAAACGCTTTATTGCGCCGGATTTCTGGTCGAGACGAGTGGCCGCGTCAGTCATCATCGGAGGTGCCGTGGTCATCACTGGAGCCTGCCGCTGCTTCTGTCTGTCCTCAGCAGAGACTGGCGCCGGCCGTGGTCGTCGCGATCCAGCCGGAGACGGCCGTCACGCGAGAGTAGACGCCCGGTGAGTCCTGGTCGGCGCAGCCGTAGCCCCAGGAGACGACGCCGATCAGCGTGTAGCGTCCGCTGAGTCGGTGACCAGCGGCCGCCGCGTCGCCCTGGAACGAAGTCTTGCCGCCGGCGTCAACATCCGCGCAGATCATGCTGGAGTGGATGACATTGTCCAGGTCATCGTTGCATTCCACGTTTGACATGGTCTGCACGGTGACATCATAGAGGGCGGAGGGCTGCGATCCGCCCAACGACGTGGTACCCCAGCCGCTGACGATAGCATCGACGTCGGCGAAGTCACTGCTGCCCTCGGGGAGACAGGCGGGTGCCACCAGGTTGTTCTGAGACGATAAGTCGATGGCCGCTGACAGCTTCAGCAGCGAAAAGTCATATCTAAAGTTGCTTGAGTTGTAGGAGGGGTGATCTACGAGCTGCACCACACTCATGCGGATCTGGTTGCTGTCGGCGAGAAGGTTATGTTTTTTTAGCAGAACCTGGAAACTGCCCACTGACTTGCCTGCGGTGCAGTGCGCCGCCGTCATCACCCACTGTGTGTTGATGAGGGTGCCGCCGCACCAGGGCCAGTCTTGGCCGTTGCTGACCAGTGCCGCCTGCCACGGGTACTCGTTGACCAGCGTCTCCTCGCCGCCGACGATACGGGTGTCCCGGTTCGGAACGCCGCAGCAACTGGTCTCCGACGGCGGACTCTGTCGTAGTGGGTGGCGGCGGTGGTGTGTGGCGGCGGTGGTGGCGGCGCGGTGGTGGTTTCGGTGGCGGCGGCGGTGGGGTGGTGGTGGCGGGCGAGGTGGCGGTGCGGTGGTGGTGCGGACAGGTAGGGCGGGTGGTGGTGTGGGGGCGGCGTGGTGGCGGTGGTGGGGGCGGCGGTGTGGCGACGGTGGTACCACTGCCCTCCGGCACAGTCAGCAGGCAAAGAAAGCCTGTGCGGTGACGCTGGAGTCTGTCCTGGAAATACGACTGTCAGCTGAGTGCTGGCTCACAGAGTTGGGAGGCAGTCTGCCGTTGCAGTACTTGACGCCATTGATACTGAGAAAATCGTAGTTGCAGAATGGGTGGTATTCAACGTCGAAATAAAAATAAAAGTTGCAATCGACCGAGATCACCTGGCCCTGGTCGCCACTTATGACCCATTCTTTGAAGTAGTCATTTGGATAATTACTGATCATGTAGTTGGGCGAGGTGAAGAAATAATAACCAGCGGAGAGGCTGAACGATGCTTTTGCGTTCTCGTCATTGACCGGGAGTGCCTTGGGCTCGATCTGGTGGGGCTCAATTTGACCATCTCTAGCACCTGGTAGGGGTTGCGGGACCTGCTTTCCGACCGGCCCGGGCATGGCCAGGGCAGAGCCCAGCAGAAGGCTGCAGAGAGTCGGAAGGAGCATGGTGCTGTGATGGCATGATGGAGGAACGGCTGGCTCCTTTATACCCCCGAAAGTGGTACACAGGTGTTCACTGCCACCGGCGCAATGAAGCCGTTCGGTTCGCGGTGATCCGTGAAATATGGCTCCCAGGCTCCGGTGCGCTGGTCTGTCGCAGACACATGTCAAAGGTTGATTTATCTTCTGTACAGCGGGGTGGCGAAATGACTGCCACAATCATGCAGGTGGAGAAGCCACCTCGGCGGCTCCAGCCGTGGTCGGGGTAACTTTTATAAACTTTTTCTTGGGCTCTGCCAGCGGGGGGGGGGACGGGGGGACATGTCCCCCCTCAAACTTCAAAGTTGGGGGATAGAGTGTCTTTTGTCCCCCCCCCCAACTTTGAGCACATGACAGTAACTTCATATTTCAAGAACCTCAAACAATAGTACACACTTCCGTTCTTAACGCCTTCAACAGTAAGAATTTAGTTATTAAGGGAATGAAATCAAAATTTTGCGCCACTCCGCGGAGCAAAAATGCAGCTCAAATTACATTGTATTCGGACTGAAACACAATTATCAATTCGCACCGTTTCGCAGCGCATTACTGTGTTATGTTTTGTTTATATGTTGATACTTGTCTACACCATTGTGCAAAATAGTTAGCTTTATCACTTTTGTACCGCAGTCTTACCCCGCGCCCAACGGGGTGTGTGTTAGAGCATCCGCCTACGGTTTTATCGATTACAAAAAATGCGGCGACTAGCGCCGCCAAATTTAGTCAAGCTTATCATTGATCCTTTCAATACATTGTTAAAATTTTAATTTCGCGTCGGATCAGGTCAGGTCACAAGGTCGGGTCAAGTGAACCCACCTCCAAAAATGTTTGCGGTCGTGCTCGTGCCATGACCACAATTTCCGAAGGATCGATATCAAACTTTTATCAGTCACCCTCGTGCTCGCAAACAGGCTGGGTGTGTGTATCGGGACTGTATTCGTATGTGTACATACGTAACGCACACTCAGCATTTTTGGTGAGGTGCAGACACCCATACACCCCCACCGAACCATGAGGGGGACGATATATATATATATATTCGCCGACAGGATAAATGGATACGTGGGAAGTATTCTTATTGTGGGAGCATTATTCAGAGTGAACCCGCGGCCGGGGGCCCCGGGGAGCCGTGTCGAGCACTCGAACCCCGTCTTAATATAAATGCCAACCATGCCAACATCGACTGAGAAATAGAAGCATGAAGACAACCTGTGCCGTGACACTGGACATTGGTCCAAACGAACTCGCCCTGACGACTCCCGCCGTGTCGAGCGCGCTCGCACGCAATGGCTAATAGGGAAGTGCCATTAAACTGAACTTTGCTCCAAACGAACCCGCGGCCGTGGTCCATGCGGATCACGCCGTGTCGAGCGCGCTCGGACTGATTTACTCGAGAGGTAGTGAATCTCGACATTTCGAGGGAACGGCCAGTGCTCATAGCTATGTTATGCGCCACGTCGGAGGGCGGAGAGCAGGCGTCGTCGGCTCGGTTGTGATGGTGGCGGTCGCCGGTTCGTCACCGGCGGCGCTATGGGGGCGGGAGCCACCTCACAGACGAAGTCGGGCCACTAGCGCCCGTAGCTGCTCCGCGCTGATGGCCAGCTGCGGGGTGCCTGCAGCAGTATTTGAGGTGTCCGCTGGTGCGTCAGCAGCTGCGTCATCACGCGCCGCACTCCGTGCGCGCGTCGATGCTGGAGCGGTGGCCAACCGACGGCGGGCCGTCGCTCGCCCCTTGGGCGTCACGTCGTCTCGCCATGAAAGAAAGAGTGGAAAAAGTGAGTGATCAGCTTAGCATGCGATATTGCATGTGTAACTCAGTCATGACGGACAGGAAAACGGCGAGGTTGGCCACAGAGAGGCAAGCTTAAAATCACTCCGACTCCAAGTGCGTCAATGCATAGGGAGAGCGGGGACTGCTATTAAGCTCCGGCAAGGCTACTCAGCCAGCCGCGACGATGCATCCATCGCGACCCACGAAGTCCTCCGCCGGATTGAAGGC
Organism: Semibalanus balanoides; assembly: GCA_014673585.1. NCBI lineage: Eukaryota > Metazoa > Arthropoda > Thecostraca > Balanomorpha > Balanidae > Semibalanus > Semibalanus balanoides. Next base: position 37,046 of record VOPJ01011520.1, read on the forward strand.
GTGGAAGGTTACACGTGGGGTAGTAACCGGGTACTTGATTATTGCCGGCGCAGATCATGGTTAAACAACTTCCACCACCGGCAGTCAACAGAGACGGAGGCGTCTCCGGAGCGACATTATGCGCGAGGTGGGATATGGAGAACATGCACCGGATGAGCCCTAGCAGCTACTAAGCCCGATGTCAGCTCTCCAATGGATCCACTGAGCCGCCTGGGGCTAAATTGCCTTCGGGTTAGTTCGAAGCCCCCGACCAGTAGCAGCACGCGATCGGGCTGTAAGCGACGGACTCTGGCGATTGCCCGGATCCGAGATCGTACGTCGCTGATGTGGTCGCCTCTCCATCACGCCTTCTGTACGTCTTTGCCGGGGGCGCATTGGCGCCTTGCCCAGTGAGCAAAATTATCGCCTTATAGCGCCAGAACCAAATGCGCACCAAAACGCCAAACTTATGTGTACGTCAGTCTATGTTCATATTAGTGGCCGTCTAATATATGCCGATGGCGCCAGTGCAACATGCGCAGATGGCGCCCGCTCCAGGCGCAATAGAGCGCCTGTCCACGTGGCGCATAGAGCGCCTGTTCCAAGTGCGCAAAGATCAAAATGCGCAAGTAGCGTCGGTTCAAAATGCGCAACTGGCGCAAGAGTTCAAAATGCGCAAATGACGCAGGTGTTCAAAATGCGCATTGAAAATGCGCCAACGGCGCAGCTGCTTCAACGTGCGCCAACGGCGCAGCTGTTCAACGTGCGCCAACGGCGCAGCTGTTCAACGTGCGCCAACGCGCGCCAACGTCGCAGCTGTCCAAAATGCGACAACGGCGCAGCTGTCCAAAATGTGCCAACGGCGCAGCTATCCAAAATGTGGCAACGGCGCAGCTATCCAAAATGCACTAATAGCGCCAGTTCAAAATGCGCTTATGGCGCCAGTTCAAAATGCGCTTATGGCGCCAGTTCAAAATGCGCTTATGGCGCCAGTTTCAAATGCGCTTATGCGCCAGTTCAAAATGCGCTTATGGCCAGTTCAAAATCGCTTATGGCCCAGTTCAAAATGCGCTTATGGCGCCAGTTCAAAATGCGCTTATGGCCCAAGTTCAAAATGCGCAATGCGCCAGTTCAAATTGCGCTTATGGCGCCAGTTCAAAATGCGCTAATGGCGCCAGTTCAAAATGCGCTAATGGCGCCAGTTCAAAATGCGCTAATGGCGCCAGATTCAAATGCGCTAATGGCGCCAGATCAAAATGCGCTAATAGCGCCAGATCAAAATGCACTATTTGCGCCTGTTCAAAATGTGCTAAAGGCTCCAGTTCAAAATGCGCTAATGGTGACGGTCCAAGGTGCACAAATGGTGCCCGTGCAATATGCGCGAATGGACCCTGTCTAGGATGTGTGAACGGCGCCCGTCTACTATCTATAGGTGGCGACCCTCTATTATGCGCACGAAAGCGCTCGAATTATGAACGTGCGTCGCAGCGACATAGGTAGGCGCATATACGCCCGCGACGTAAAATGTAGCCGCCAGCACCCTTACGCAATACGCATGCTATAACAAGTATTAATCATTAACTCGTCGACCGTCCAACCAATGCCCGCATATCTGCGCCGGACCAGCCATGCGTACCATCGCAAGCCCTGGATAAGTGAAGAGTGCTGCAGTACCCCGGCTGCGAAATAAATATGCGCTTGGTAAAGAGCCCTCAACATAATCCCCTGCTTCCATGACCGCTTTCGGGAGACCTCCTCGTCATCAGCTGTGGATAAACATGACGGATCAGCGTTAGCTTTCGATGCCTGATGCCTCAGCATCGCTTTCCGGACCAAAGTTCGTAAATATAAGGTTTCGTAAGCAAAGGTTCGTATGCAAAGGTTCGTATCGGATAAAGTTCGTATGGGATAAAGTTTGTAACGCGGCCAAAGTTCGTAAAGGAAAAGGTTCGTATCGGATAAGGTTCGTATTCAAAAAGTTTGTAACGGATAAAGTTCGTCTGCAACAGATTCGTATGCTGAAGTTCGTAAAGGAAAATGGTTCGTAATGAACCACCGGCCCACAAATCAACTATGCACCTCCGAGGGCAATAAACGCCGAACATTTTTATCACCGCTGCAGTATTGAGCCCTGTACAAAGTCTCGCTCAAAGCCAATATTTGATTATGATTGTGGCAAGGCAGCGAAATGGTGACCGTTCAAACGTCTTTAGTACATAACGAGACCGACAGAAATACTCGGATATATTCCCTCACCCTGGCTGGTCGTTCGAACCAGCACGCTGAAGCACGAGACGTCCGGCTCGTCCGAGTGAAAGGCACACAATGGGCTCGGCCCGCGCCGGCCGGCTAGGGGTGCGCGGTGTGACGTCACGCCAGGCTGTGCTTACATGCCACGCTGACCTATGACCCTGCGTCCCGAGGCCGCCGGATAAATAAGCTCAGGTCTGGCCGCGGCCAGCCTGACCTGATATTTATAATTGCATGAAACCATCTATACCTACAAAATGTTGGTCTCGGAATTCGGATATTGGTGACTTGAGGTCGGGTCAATTTCGTGACCTCTCCATTATAAGTCAATGAAGAAATATTCCAATGCTGTCTATTACAAGGATATCAGTCCAACTCCTTCTGGATAATGTATAATAGGATATCATTGATGATCCAAGCGCAGGTTTTGTTCAGTGACCCATACGGGGTTATCTGAGTTCATCCGAGGTCACCAAACACTTTTTTCGTCAATAACTCTCAACATAATGAAGATATATAAGTGAAAATTTCAGCAGCGTGTTCGGATCGTCGAGATATATCTCATAATAATCAATCTGACCTACATGGGTCACCACTTGACCTTAATCAGAGGTCAATTTTTCAAGTTGACCTAACATGGTCAACATCGGTGTGTTTCAATGCGCCTTGACGAGACAAACACGATGGCGTAATTATTATTGTATTATTTTTATTAGGTAAAAAGTTATTGGAGAAACACATTTTTTTTGCACAAAACGGCATTTTTTACTTGTATTACCTTTAGAACCTAAACTATTGAACTGAGCTAAAATTTAAGGAAATGAAGTTGATACAAATTTCAGGAGCTTCCGTTTTTTTTTCGTTTGATCCTGTGTATCATATTTTCGAAGATGTATGGGGGTTTCTGGACCGAATTTCTTTAACTGGAAAATTTGACCTTTGATGACTTCTGGTCTGGGGCGAATCCAGAGCAGGGGCTGCAGGGGGCGCGGCTTCCCCAAGGCGCCCGGGTCGCGGGGCCGGGCCGTGTTTGGCCTTCCCCAAACCTCCCCGACTTGGGGAGGCCATAGCACGGCTCGACCCCGCGACCCGTGCGCCTGGGGAGGCCGCGCCACCTGCAGTCCCCCCCCCCCCCCAGTGTGTGCTTCTGGTGACCTCAACTTTGGCCTGAGCGAAAAAATCCAGATAGTTTCCAACTGATTGTTGATGACGTTCAACCATTAGTTGGGTTTGGTCTATGTCCATAGAGAGCGATTGAAAGGGGGGACGTTTCAAACACGATACCCGCCCCCTTCCTCCCAGTAGGGCGTGGAAAATCCCGAGGCCCAGTAGGGCGTGGGTTAAACAAAAAATAAATAGAAGAAGTCATAGAAGAAAAGTGCATATACAAGGCATGAGATTCAAAATTTCGCGCCGCTCCACGGCGCAATCCACGAATTACTGGGGGTTTATTTTTTGCCCTCTCCCGTTATTTGGTAATATCTCCTAAGCCAAAAGCAGTATCGTCACCAAACTTTTACTTCTTCTTTGACATCAATTTAACACATGTTGGCAAAAGAAAGACGCTGAGGGTTATGCTCTGCGGTTTTTGGTTTTTGTTGAAAAATAAATTTTGGTTGAAAACGCAGTCAAATGCACATTTATTACATAAATTAAATTGGTATATACCAAATCACTGGTACTAGACTCTGCTTTCAAACTGCAATCTCAGATTTTCGAGTTTTATTCAATTTAACATTTTGAGAAATCGAAAGTTATTTTTTAATATTTGTTCTCTTTCGAAACAAGTCAAAATTGTCACACAGTTGGAATAAAATGGTTAAAAGGTGTCAGGAGAATTTGTGTACCAAATTTTAGGTCGATGTCGTCAAAAATGCTCGACCGATTCGTATGCTTTTCATTCGTCCAGGAATAGGGCTTAACCCACGCTTGACCGAGGGTCAGATATTCCCCCCCCCCCTGTCGCTTATCCGCGATAACTCAATTCAAGATATCAACCTGAAAATTGTATTACCTTCCTGGACATCAAGTTGACAGCGTTGGCAAAATTTTCTGGAAATGTTTTAAACTTTTTGGGGTAGAAATATACATCGTTTTTTTTTGTCACGTTTCTTGAATTTAGCTACAAAATACTCAAGTTTTAAGCAGCTGTAACATGGTTACATTTTATGATAAACTAAACCCCCAAAAAGCAAATTGCATGTAGTATAAAACTGCTATCTCAAAATTTATAAAATTTTGATTTTACCAATTTTTTACTTTTTTTGTGTCACATCAAAAACCGGAATATATGTGAAAGAGTGGTGTTCAATCAACATACAAACCAAATTTCAAAAGAATGTCACCATTTTTGACTTATTGATAGGCCCAGTGGTGTGCAGCTTCCGTTACTCAGTTACTAACGGAACTATTTTTTCAGTAACGGAGTAACGATCTCGTTACTTTTCAAAACAAGTAACGGATCGAGTTACTTCCGTTACCTTATAATCAAGTCCGTTACTCCGTTACTCCTTTGACTTTGGGTTGAGATAATGGGCTGGTGTGAAAAGGACGGACACCACTAGTGGATAAAAACATAAGTAGCATATAAAAAGCGATCTCTTACCAAACGAATCTCATCTTAGGTAATCTTATGTTAGTGACCTCGTTTGACCTGTGCAAGAAAATTACCCCAGTGGAACATATTTGATAGAATGGTTGCCAAATTTGAAATCAGCGTCACAAAATGCCCTAGATCATCAAGTTGATGTGTGTTCCTGGTGCTCGCGGTGTGATAATCTGTGGCTCTGTATCGAGCACTAGCATGTAAGTGGTAAAGATTAGACTTCGACACTGTTTGTAAATGACTGTAATTATGTGAGTGATGTAGATGTGTAATTCGTGTTGATGGCTTTGCTCGTTTTGAGGTGGAGTGGTTCGGATTAAGTGCAGCGAGAGATTATACTGGTGTTTCATCATTTTGGTTTCATCAACTCAGATGAAGCCGCAATGGGGAAGTGTTAGTTTGTATCGCTTTTTCTAATTTCTCTGCTTTAACGTGAACAAATGTTATATAAACAATGATTATACAGTGTGGACAAGTTTCTTTTGGCGGCTTTGTATAAATAAGGGTCACGTGTCATATTGAATGGTTGCAAAAACATGGCAAACGTGTATTAATTGTGTTTAACTCTGTTATGAAGCCGCAATATGACTATCAATATTATTAAGTTACTCTCTTTGTAATTTTATCATTGGTATACTTTTAGAATCAGCAAGGCTTTATTAGAACACGAAAGGTACTTATGATCTTATAAATCCTGCAAGTTTCAAATCTTTCGGACAAAAACTGTGGCTTTGGCACGATCACAAACATTTTGGAAGGTAAGGTCACTTAATGTGACCTGGTGACCTGACCTGGATTGGCTTGAAATCAAATTTTTGCAGAAGTGTGGGCGATCGATGTTCAAACAGCCGTACAAAATTTGGTGGGGCTGCGCGCCGCCGTTTTTCTGCTATTTCGGAAAAACCTCAGGAGGGTCAAAATAACCCCCTACCAGGGCGAGGGTTAACAAAAAATACATTTCGGGATCCCATAAGGAATATCTTGTCATGACGAATCGAATGGTATTCGTCCCATTGAACTTGGTCAAGCGGTTCTCGAGATCTCTGGGGGACAGAATCTGCCCCCCGCAGGTTAACGTAATTCTGGCCGCCCGCAGGGAATACGGTTAACATGAAGCCTGCTTGAAAATAAATACTTTATGAAGGGAATCGGGCCCTGTGGCCAAGAACTACCGTCAAGGAGAGCCTTTGTAAGACATTTCATGTAATTCATATATCCATTTTCCTAATTTATATACGCAATTGCAAAACATTGTGTTAGGCTGCGAAGCGGTGCAATTTTTTATTCAGTTTTTAACTGTGAATAGCAGAATTCGGACCGCTGCTAAGGCTTTTTTTACGATAAATTGTTATGTTTCCCAAAAATGTTTTAACTTTCCCAGTTTCCTCCTAAGATTTGTGTTTTTCACGTTCAGCAGGGAACGTGCGGGGGGAGCATAACTGTATTGAATGTCCCCCAAGACTCCTGCGGGGGGCAGTTGTCCCTGATGCCCCCCCCCCAGATCCACCAGTGGCTGACGGGCATGCATGACAAATTATTCATAATAGACACTTCTGGAACACGCGACCCGCCCGTGCCTCTGGGCGTTGCACCCTGACCTCGAGAACACCTGATGTGTCAAAGAGGTGTGATAAACGGCCCGCGCCCAGCGCCCGCCGGCACGGTGACACCGCATTGTCGCCGGCACGGCACCAGAGACTATCATGGGTGTCCAAACTCCAAGCCCAACCCAGCCGAATCCCATGAACACTAAGTCCAGACCCAGACCAGACCCATTCAATGTAATATTTGATTACCCAATGCCCATTGGGGGCCAATTCAGATAAGGAGAATAATTATTTTTCACAAAATTCTGGCAACCTTACCTAGCTATTTTCTTTCATAATATTAAAAACGAGAAATAATATTAGGCGCCTGTGTGTTGTGCTGATTTTGGAAAACCTATCGAACACTGCGGTCACATTGATCATATTGGATCACGACTAGGATCAGACAGGTTTATCAAATCTTACTGCCTATTACTACCAGCGATTATTGTTGTATATAATTGCCAAAGGACAGTCTATTGTTAAGTGTCCTATATCATATACAAAATATTTACTTGGTTAAACATCTGGTTGTCAAGTAAAAAATAACTCTTAGCGACAATATTCCTAAATTGCCATACCCATGCCCGACCAGTACCCATGAAAAGTAAAAAAATGCATGCCCAACCCAGGCATTTGAAAGAATTGAGTGGGCACCCATGGGTGCACCCAGCCCATGATAGTCCCTACACGGCACCTCGTGCGTCACAAGCGATCGAGGTCACCACACCTGGGGTCATCACGCCCCCAGGTCATCACACCCAGGTGTTGGGCAATGGTCACGTGACGGGCGCACGTGCGTTTGTGGCGAAGGCACTTCCAGGTGCGGTAAAGGGTCCGTTCGCGTTTTTCGCCGCAATAGGAAGTCAATTGGGAATCTGAACGTTTATTTAATGATTTTTCCATGACTTTAATCTGACCACTTTTTTTTCAAAGCAAACAGCATTGATCTCATACAAATTGGCTTGGCACTTTTTTATGGTGTTAAATATGCATTTTATTTCATTCATAAATAACTAAACAGTTTTCCAATTCAGGGTGGATCATAGCATATGCTAGGCAGGGGCCGCTGGCCCGAGGGCGGCTTATTTCCTCCAAAGATAGGTGCAGCATGGGTCCAGGGTGTTGCCAATATGGAAAAATTAAAACGGGTTACAAATCTGTTCCCCGATGCCTTTCCGAGCGGTTGGCATAAGGTACTTCTAAGGTTGCCTAATCCGGAGGCGGCGCATGTTCCTTCGAGTTATGGCATATGCGTTGTGAGAGCAGCAAAATGTCTTCTGAGCATAGGCGTACCCAGGGGAGGGAGGCAAAAGGGGCAATTGCCCCACTGAAGGTCCATGCGTGCCCCCTGGCCTATGTGCCCTAGCTACCCTGTATGTGCCCCCTTTGGAAATAGGGCCCTATTTTCCCTCCAGACCACGCGAAGCGTGGTCTTTAGAGAGTTTAGAGCACTTCAGAGGTTCTTTCCATGAGGTTCTTGAAGCCAGAGTGTCCCCTCAGGTGGTACAGAATGCCCCCTCAGCGCGGCCAATAACCCTCAGGGGCCAAAAATGTCCTCCCCCACGCCCCAGGCGGCCAAAATGCCCCTCAGTGCAACTTAAGTGCCCCCTCAGGCGACAACAAGTGCCCCCTCAGGACGGCAAAGATTAATATCCCTCAGCGGGCAAGAGGGCCCCTTCAAGCCTGGTCAAGAGTGCCCTCAGCCGCGGTCGAAGGGTGCCCTTCTTTCAGCGCGACCAGAGTGCCCCTCTGTGCAGGTCCAGAGTATCCCTCTGGCGGTCAGAGTGCCCCCTATCGGCGGTCAGAGTGCCTATGGCGGTCAGAGTGCTCCCCTGCAGGCGGTTTCAGAGTGCCCTCGGGGCGACACCGTGGGCCGGCTCGCGGGGCGGACGGATTCGGGGGGAGGGCAGCGCGGTGCAGGCCACCCCCGCTAGCAAAATAAAGCGGGGCAAAACTTCTGTTGCCCCCCCCCTCCATTTCCGTAGCAAAAATATTATTAATAAATAGGCATTTGTTGTTGGTTCGTGGTTGTATATTTGTGTACATACAATGCTGGCCCCTGACATGGGATTATGCGCAAGGTATTGGTCCTGAATTGGGAAAATCTGGTCATGCGGCAGGAAGCGCGGACTGTGTGTGATTTTATGAGGACCGTGTTAGTCCCTAAATACTGAATGTAATTTCTTTCATCTTTTTCTTTTTAAAACCAAGTCCGAACCGATTACCAACTTTGCAAAAGCTTCAAAAAGAATACCAAGACTAGTTTTTCCAGACCAAAATATACCCTCACTGCTGACACCAGAGGGAGCACTCGGTGTCTAAGAGCACTCTGGACTGCCTGAGGAGCCACTCTGGACGCTGAGGGGCCCTCTTGCCGCCTGAGGGGATACTCTGGCCGCCTGAGGGGGCACTTTTGGTCGTCTGAGGGGGCACTTTGGTTGCCTGAGGGGCATTTTGGCCGACTGGGGGGGGGGCATTTTGGCCGCCTGAGAGGACCACCTGAGGCAGTGGCGTATTTAAGGGGGGCCATGGGGGCCATGCCCGCCCCACCCTTTGCGCTGAAGGCGCGCTCCAGAATATGTTATATCCATTCGGGACGGACACAATTTGTGAGTAAATTTCAAGAAGAGTAAAAACATACAGGGTAACTAGGGCACATAGGCCAGGGGCACGCATGGACCTTCAGGGGGGGGGGGGAATTGCCCCTTTTGCCTCCCTCCCCTGGGTACGCCTATTTTCTCAGAAGACATTTTACCGCTCTCACAACGCATGTTGCCATACTCGTTCCTATGGAGGAACAGTCGCCCCGCCCTCGGATTAGGCACCTTAGAGACATATGCCACCTCGGAAAGCCATTGGGAGCATATTTTTTTTTGTAACCGTTTAATTTCCATATTGGCACCCCCGGACCATGCCGCAACTATCTTTGAAGAGGAAATAAGCCGCTCGGGCAGCGGCCCTGGCCTAAGCAGGTCTAGATCCGCCCTGAAATTGAATACTGTTGAGTTATGTATGAAATGAAATGATTAAAATACATATTTACCACCTTAAAAAGCCCGAGCCAGTTATGTTTGTTAAATCAATGCGTTTCTTTTGAAAAGTGGTCACATTAAGTCATGAAAAAATAATTAAATAAAAAATGTTCAGATTAACTATTGTTTTCCCATTGCGGCGAAACACGCGCGACCCTTAACGCACTGGAGTGCCTTTCGCCGCAACGCACGTGCGCCAAGTCGTCACGTGACCGAGTTCAGAGCGCCCTCACCATTATATTATATCGCTATGATCACACCTGGGGGCGTGACTCCTCACGGTTCGTTTGGAGGGTTCCGAGGGCTCAAACTACGGGAGATACCTAGACCATTTGAAAGCTGAGCTCACGTGGACTCCAGCGATGTAAATTTGTCAAAAATCCGTCGAGGGCATTTTTCCATCGACATTTTGTCTGAAATTGCGGCTCTTTCGTTTGGCCAGGGTTATCGCGCATGATATAGGCGAAAATGGTGCCTTGTCGCAATCCCCTATTACGAATTGCCCTGCCTACCGCATTCCAATCCCGAGCGCAATGCCCTCCCGTTTAGAATAGCCTATTACGAACTACCCAATGACGAATTCCCCCTCCGTTTGCAATCCCCTGCCGTTCACAATACCCTATTGCGAACTGCCTAATGACAAATTCCCCTCCCGTTTGCAATCCCCTCCCGTTAATATTACCCTATTACGACTCAACCTATGACGAATTACCCACTCGTTCACTATGCCCTCCCGTTAATATTACCCTATTGCAAATCGACCTAGGACGAAAAGCCCTCACGTTTGCAATGCCCTCCCGTTCATATTGCCCTCTCTATCATATTCCCCTCTTGCTGTGTAATGCATTCCCCTCCTAGTCGTTAGTTCAAACTAGTGGTGTCAATCGGTAATCAAAAATTTGGTTACCCCAAAAATTGTGTGACCGATTTGGTTATCGGTCGGTCAGGCTTATACATTTTTGGACACTTTTCGGTCAGCTTGATCTAAAACAAGTAACTTTTTGTCACATTTTTACGCATTCTTATTTCTATCCAACAATTTGATACACAATTTGCTCGAAATTCGATTTGCTCGAAATTGATACACAATTTGCTCAAAAAGTATTCTATTTGAAAATCGGTCAAATCTTGGACATTTTTGGCCTCACAAAAATCGCCTCTAAATATTTGGACAACCAAAATGCTGCTGTTCGGTATTGGATTGGTTTTGGTCAGGAATTTTCGGGAAAATGACATCACTAGTTAAAACTAGCCTTCCCAAGATCGATATTATTTTCAATGAATAGAGACCAGAGGGAATCAAATGGAAACCTGAGCCCTTACAAACGTTGATGAAATGGTGTGGGTACAAATTGTATTTAAAATAGCAACCAACCGTTAACTGTTTTTGTATGGTTTCTGACATGCGGAACAACAGTCAGACGTCCATTCCCAGCAGCTGCAAATAACGCGCCCGTCCACCGGCAGGCTCACTGCCATCAAGGCCCTATCAGGCCGCCATCCAACAGCTGACTACCGTGGAAAACAACCCAGACCCGAGACTTGCGAACACCTTCGAGGCAGCCGGCAGGGCTGACCGCTGAGGCCACAAGTGATCATGGGGTCAGAAAGGGGAGGGAACGGAACTCCTGCCCTCTGGTGGCTACGCCAGTTGATGATGATTGGGGTTTAAGGGCGGGCCGACAACTAAGGTCACATGCCGCCCATTTTATACCCACACATACGCCAGTTGAAACTAACCGATTTTAGAAAGTCTATTATGAACTAACGACCACGAGGGGAATGCAGCAGGAGGGGAATACGATAGGGAGAGCAATGTGAACAAGAGGGCATTGCGAACGGGAGGGCTATTCGTCATAGGGCGATTCGTAATAGGGTAATATGGACGGGAGGGCAATGTGAACGGGTGGGTAATTTGTCAGGGTGATTCGTAATAGGATAATATGAACGGAAGGGAATTGCGAACGGGAGGGGAATTCTTCATTAGGCAGTTTGTAATAGGGTACTGTGAACGGGAGAGGATTGCGAACGGGAGGGGAATTCTTCATTAGGCAGTTCGTCATAGAGTATTGTGAACAGGAGGACGCTGCGAACGGGAGGGCATTGCGATCGGGAGGGGAATGCGATGGTTAGGGGAATTTGTAATTGGGAATGCGACCCTCCCCCGGCGAAAATACAGACCAGCGACATGTCCACCGATTCGTCATGCTCTGCACGTCAAGGTCTCAGGGAATGCAAATTCCATAGATGATTTGGTTGGTTGCACACTGCACAGGCCACAGCTGCATCAAAGCCAAACTTGATTCTCGGGACGGCCTAACCAAAATTCAAAGACAAACGCTCTCGGTGTCGACACTAAGGCGTATTCCCGCTCGCGCCTCACGCACAGAATTGCCCCTCGTGACACGCGAGCGCGCACCGCCGACCCGGCTTACGGAGCGGGCTCTCGGCCAGTCACGGACAAACAGTGCAACGCATGCGCTGGCGGATCCGGGGGAGAGGCATTAGGGGCAAATGCCTCCGCAGGAATCTGGGGGTGGGGTCATATTCAATACAATCATGCCCTTCCCTGAATCTGCCCCCCGCACTGACATTTTTTCCTGCACTGTACCTGAAAAAATGTTTTATAGGAGAAAACTGGGAAAGTTAACAATTTTGCGGGGAAAGATAACAATTTATAGTAAAAACTGTCTTTGCAGCAATCAAAATCAAGCTGTCCACAAAAATAAACAGAAAAGTTCGCACAGCTTCGTGGCATGACAAAAGTTTTGCAATTGCTTATACAAATTTGGAAAATAGGGGAATTATTTCCATTCAGTGTCTGTCGGAAGCTCCCATTGACGGTAATTCCTGACTCCAGGGCCCACTCCCTTCATAAAATATTAACTTTCCAAGCGGGCTACATGAAATAGCTAGCTACGGGTTCCAAAAAAGGTGACGTGAACGCCGATGTCTGCAATGTCCGCGTCCTTTCCTTCCCATGTCCGCGTCCGTGTCCTGTCGATGTCCGCGTCCATGTCCTGTCGATGTCCGCGTCCTTGCGTTTGTGTCACCTTTATTTGGAACACTGTAGGCTAGCATGTAGCCCGCTTGGAAAGTTATATTTATGAAGGGAGTGGGCCCTGGAGCGCAGGAATTACCGTAATGAGAGCTCTTGCCAGACACTGAATGGATTAATTCCCATTTTCCAAATTTGTAATTAAGCGAGGTTGAAAACTTCCTGTTCCTGCCAGCGAAGCTGCTCGAACTTTTTAATTTCACTGTGGATAACTTGATTTTGACTGCTGCAAGGGCATTTATTACTATAAATTGTTACATTTCCCACCAAATTTGTTAAATTCCCCAGTTTTCTCCTCGAAACAGTGTTTTTTTACGTACAGTGCAGGGAACGCACGGATGGGCATACTTGTATGAAATGCCCCTCTCGATTCCTGGGGGCATTTTCCCTAACTGCTCTCCCCCCGGATCCGCCAGCGCATGCGTTGCACTGTTTGTCCGTGGCTCGACTAGAGCCCGCTCCGTAAGCCGGGTCGGCGGCGCGCAGCTCTCGTGTCGCGAACGGCGATTCTGCGCGTCAGGCGCGAGCGGGAGTATGCCTTAGTGCCGACTCGAGTTATACATGGGGCGGCTATCCCCATGGCTGGCCGAACCACATGGCTAATGGGGTGGGCCGGACTGGAAAGTCTCTAGATCATGGCTGTGGCTACGGCTGTGCCTGCATAGTCTACCTGTATTTTTTGTGCATCAATCTTATCAAACCAATCATGGTTAAAAGAAGCCTTGGCATGTTGCCATATCATGGTAGACTGGAAATAAACACATATAATATGAATTTACAAAAATTATCACGGCTGGCCAATGCATTGGCAAGGCTAGCCATTGCAATGGCTAGCCTTGACATTTGGGAGTGGCTGTGGCTGGCTATGGCTGTGATGTCATGGCTGCATGGGGCGGCTAGGCCAAGGAAAAGTGCAGCCATGTCAAACGCTAGTGCCGACATCGAGAACGTTTGGCTTTGACTTAAGGTTAGGCCGTCCAGGGAAATAAAGTTTGGCTTTGATGCAGCTGTGCAACCTACCAAATCATTTATGGAATTTGCATTCCCTGAGACCTTGACGTGCAGAACATGACAAATCGGTTGACATGTCGCTGGTCTGTATTTTCGCCTTTACCATACGCGATAGCCCTGGCCAAACGAAAGAGTCGCGATTTCAGACAAAATGTCGATGAAAAGACACTCTCAACGGATTCTTGACAAATTTACATCGCTGAGTTCCACGTGAGCTCAGCTTTCGAATGGTGCATCTCCCGTAGTTTGAGCCCTCGGAACCCTTCCAACGAACCGCGAGTCACGCCCCCAGGTGTGTCAACCTCTGACGACGATCGCATGTGACGCACGAGGTGCCGTGCCGGCGGGCGCGGGGCACGGGGCCGTTCATCACACCTCTTTGACACATCAGGTGTTCTCGAGGTCAGGGTGCAACGCCCAGAGGCGCGGGCGGGACGCGTGTTCCCGAAGTGTCTATTATGAATTGTCATGCATGCCCTTCAGCCAATAGGAGCCCGCCGGCGTGTAGGACGTGGGATTGACGTGTGACGTCACTAGCGGTTAGTTCTCGGTTTGGCCGTCAGGGGATCTTGTATAATGCGTTGTTGGAAGCATATGCACAGGTGTTAACAGGTAACATCTGTGGCTTCTACTAAAATCGTGACCTCATTTGACCTTTTCCTAGAGCTCACACTTCCGATGACCTGATATGACTTTTTTGTCCTCTGACAGTTTATAGAACATTTTGTGACGCTGATTTCAAATTTGGCATCTATTTTACATTATTGTACGTTAAGTAATAGGGGCATGCCCATTCACAGGTCAACCGAGGTCACTGACCTCAGTTGACCTGGGATGACCTGTTTGTAATCTGGCTGCTTTTATGACATTTTGTCACGCTTAATTCAAATTATCACTCATTTTGTATAATATTATGTTCATGCACGATTCTAGCTCGATTAAATTCAATTTCAACGCATTTATGATTTAAATGACATCTGGTTCATTGAAATGACCTAAGAGGCCACTCTTAGGATGACCCAGAATCTCAAAATTGGGTATTACTGGCTTCCTCTCATCACAATTAGCAGCAACCTCTTTTTAAATCAAAGCCGCTAGCTCAAATTAGGGGCGCAACGCGCCAGGGGTCGTAAGACCGCCCCCCACCCCACCCCCAACCTCTTCCCTTCCAGCTGCACGGTCACGTACGTATCGTGCCCTACACTGAAGAGGATTAAGGTGTTCGCTTTCTCCCACTCTCTTCTACATCAGAAACTACCGGGACGATTAAAATGAAATTTTGAGTGTTGTTCCCGACTGACATATTAACCATTTTCACGTTGGATTATTTTGCGCGAAATGTTTTAAAACATTTTACAATGTCTTAAAATGTTTTAGTGGTAAGTGGTAACCGTTCTCACGATGGACTAATTTGCCAAAAAATGTTTTAACCCTCGCCGTTGGACGAGGGTTGAAGCATTTTTTCGCAAATTAGTCCATTGTGAAAACGTCTACTACTAAAACATTTTAAAACATTTTAAAATGTTTTAAAACATTTTGCGCAAAATATTCCATCGTGAAAAACGGCCACTAGCAATCAAACATGTGCATTGTGCAATGCACATGTCTGATAGCCAAACCACGCAGAGAACCCCTAAGATCATAGATCCTACTTTCAGTTCAATGCACATTGTGCATGGATCTGAAAGCAGGATCTATGATCCCAAAGGATCTCTCGATAAAACGCAATGTTGAATCTATGATCTCTCTGGATCCCACGACGAAATACAACAGTGGATCTTGGATCCCAGTGGATCCCTCGATTGCATTTTGCAACGGATCTTTGATCCCACATGGGTTTCCATGATAAACAGTGAAAGTGGATCTCGGATCGCAACGAATATGGGATCTGACATAATCCGACTTATTTCTTATGCCATTTTTTTCATACCTATTGAATGCCTGCCGTCGAAAACAGTTCACAAATTGCGGCAACAGACAAATCCTCGGCCACACAACCCCGCGACGGCAGAAAGGCATGCAGGAGTGCCCTTCCATGCTCGTATGACCTAATTACGTTAAATACCAGAGAACTTAATACAAGGATGGGCATTCACTCATATCAGGTCACACCACTCCCCACTTCTCTTTTTTTGCAGGACAAAAAAAGAGACCAGTGACGGCGACCATTCAGCCAGTAAGGGCGCCCCTTCGGCCAGTGACGGCGCCCCTGAATGGTCGCCGCCACCAGGTAATTAGTAAAGTGTATGCCTCGGGGTCTACCCAAAAAATAGCGGAGCTAGTGACATCCGCTTGATTCCCGAGGCTGACTATAGTTAGGTATTAGTGGGACAAAAAGCAAACAAATATGCATGATCAATTATCATGCATAGTTAGTAATCGAATACCAAATTATCAATAAAATGATGATAGAAAAATGTGGAAATGAGAAGGAAAAAAAGAAAAACAAAACAAGCAGAGAGAACACTTACTTAAAGAGAAGAAGAAAAAAAACACATAATATACAAACTTATCAGCTAATCCTGCATTCTTCGTTGGATATTTACAGTATTTCTTGACAAAAACGAACTAAAGAGCATGAGCCCAAGCTAGTTTCATAGAGGGCGCCGTCACTGGCCAGAAGAGCGCCGTCATTAGCTGAAGGGGCGCCGTCACTGGCCGAAGGGGCGCCCTTACTGGCTGAATGGTCGCCGTCGCTGGCCAGAGGGGCGCCGTCATTAGCCGAAGGGGCGCCGTCACTGGCCGAAGGGGCGCCCTTACTGGCTGAATGGTCGCCGTCACTGGCCAGAGGGGCGCCGTCATTAGCCGAAGGGGCGCCGTCACTGGCCGAAGAGGCGCCTTTACTGGCCGAAGCAGTGCCTTCACTGGCCGAAAGGGCGTCTTTACTGGCCGACGGGGCGCCGTCACTAGCCAGAGGGGCGCCGTCTTTAGCCGAAGGGGCGCCTTTACTGGCCGAAGGGGCGCCGTCACTGGCCAGAGGGGCGCCGCCACTGACCTGAGAGGCGCCGTCATGGTATGGCCATAGATCATATAATACTGGATGGGCCCCTTCCCAGTTTACGGCTTCATTGCGTTCCCTGCCATCTATCGGCCGAGTTATCGTTAGTGAGTTGGCAGCGGTTGAGCGGCGCCATTACACATTCCTCAACACGCTTGGCGGGGGCAGAGGTGTTGCGTTTTGTGCGTTTTAAGATAAACACTTCTGTTCTGGGTTTGGAAAATCTTTGCGTTGATTATTGAGGTAAGTTCTTGGATGTAAAGAGTCGTAGAATATTATATTTTGTGTCGTCTGTGTCGCGTGTCTGACCGTTCAGTCGTGTCTGTGCCGCGTGTCTGACCGTTCAGTCGCGTCTGTGTCGCGTGTCTGACCGTTCTATTGCGTCTGTGTCGCGTTTCTGACCGTTCTGTCGTGTCTGTGTTGTTTCTGACCGTTCAGTCGTGTCTGTGTCGCGTGTTCTGACCGTTCTGCCGTGTCTGTGTCGCGTGTCTGACCGTTCTATTGCGTCTGTGTCGAGTTTCTGATCGTTCTGATCGTTCTGTCGTGTCTGTGCCGCGTGTCTGACCGTTCTGTCGTGTCTGTGTCGTGTGTCTGACCGTTCTATTGCGTCTGTGTCGCGTTTCTGACCGTTCTGTCGTGTCTGTTTCGCGTGTCTGACCGTTCTGTCGCGTCGACTGTTCTGCGCCCCTGGACACGTGTCGCGTGTCCAGGGGCGCAGCTAGGGGGGGCAAAAGGTGATTTTCCCTCTTACGGGTCACAGGGGGCCCATCGAGAATGTCCCAGATACCCTTTGCATTAGCTTAATGGCTTTCAAAAAGCCACAGAGGATCCCTCAAACCAGACGAAAGGTCACCCTGGTCGGCTTGGTGCATGTAAAGGTCCCTCAGAGACACTAAAGGGCTTTCGAAGCCAACCCAGGGGCCAGTAGCGCACGCAGGATTCCATTTCGGGGGTGGGGGGTGGGTCAGAGCCCTAGGAGCGGGCCCCCTTGTGAACGGGCCCCCACCCGTTTTTGGGAAAAGTTCGTGGATTTCGGTCACTTGTTTTTGAGCGGGCCCCCTTCAACATATGATCTGATACCTCTACATGATGGGTAATTTTCCTGTCAATCAAGAGCTCCGCCTCGTTCCAACGAGGGGAGGGGGGGCAGATGTATTATTAAGTCAATTATTTCTCCAAAGTCAATTATCATCCAACGCCAATAGGCGTTAAGTTAAAAGTCAAAAAGTTGGGGGGACACGTCCTCTGTCCCGCCTGTGGTGGGCTCCTGTTGTCAATGTCGTGTAAGGTGAGTGGTGACTCCATGTGCTACTAATGTGCGAATTTTAGGTGCGTGTGCTACTGATCTGCGGTACAACTATCGAGGGTTGACGAAATGAGGTCAGTGACAACATGCAGAAGTGGTGACTGATGAACCGATGCGGTACTTTTGTAGCTGGTATTTGTGATCAGTTTGCGGCTGCCCCATACATGGTTATTTAATTTAAAAAACAGGGTCGTGGAAACCGTGGCGGCGATGAGGTCAACTCGCTCCCTCAACTTTCGACCAGGGGGGGCGACGTCCCACCAACTTTGGAGCTAGGTATCGGCCCTCCCCCGTCTTTTACCACATGGTTAAAAGCAGGGCAATAGAACACTGGGTACTCCAAAGTTTTATTTGGTATATACTAGAAATATACTAGAAAGACTAAAAACAATACCAAAAAGTTGACCGTTGACAACCAGATTTTAGTATAATTATATTTACCAGGATATGGCTGCACTTAAACTTATAAATAGGTGCGGAACGAAACAGATGCGCTAATGTTCGCAATTGCATGAGTATAGATGACGCCTGTGATCGATTTTGATTTTGGGGTCTTCTTAGAAAAACTCACTGGTTCAGCAAATGCGACATTTTAACATTTTGAATACATAATTTAACGTCTATACAGTATAGCCAGGCAACAATACCCAGGATTTCGTAAAAGGCGGGGGCTAAAAAGGGCCCTTCACGGCATTTGGAAGCCCTGGGCCTGGATATGAAAACTATGGATCTGGCCACTTAAGGTGTGATTCCCTTTCTTTCTTCAACTCTTTTGATTCAACTGGATTGACCAGACCCTCAGATGAAGGATTCCCAAGGGGAGGCGCCTCGAGAACGCCCCATTCTTGAGCGTTCAATGGGTTCATTTCCAGAGCGTTTAACGCCAGTAGTAACGGATGAAAAGGTCTGCTCCTCGTTACTGGTGAGGGCCCATTTGGCATGTTTATGTGCCCTTCTGACCCACTCTGGGGCCCTTTCGGCCTGCTTCAGGGCCCCTCATCTGCCCAGACCGCACATGGGCCCTTTGAACTTGTCCAGGGCCCTCGGGTCTGCTAGGTCCTTCCAGCCTGCTCATGGCCCATTCACTGTAAGGAACTACGCTGGCTGCTATCGCCCTATCGACATGCTCAGTAGGCCCCTCCGATCTTGCTCTGGGCCCCTCCGACCTTCCCAGGGGCCCTTCGACCTCCCAGGGCCCCTACGACCTGCCCAGGAGTCCTCTGTGCTGGATAGGGGCCCACTCGATGTGTTCGGGGGCCATCTGACCTGACCCACTCAGGGGTCCTTTCGGCTTGTCCAGGGGCCCCTCTCACGTTGCACAGGGCTATTTTAAAACATGCAAGGCCCGTCTGGTCTTTCAGAGGGCCCTGGTGCCCACCAGGGTCTCGAAGTGCTCTAAAACTATCTAAAGACCACTACTTTGCGTTGTCTTCCGACTCTTAAAGGGCCAATGATACCGCGCTTCGCGCGGTCTCCGTCAGCCCTTTGGCGAGCTGCGCGCGCTAAAAAAGGCCCGCCAGGCCTGGAAACGGCTCACCGGGCTCCCAGGGCGCCGCCTCCGCTTGCCTCCGTTGGCTTACGAGCCTGACTCTATAACACAAATATTTGTAATGGATCTAATTATAAATGCAATTACGTGTGAATATAATTAAATATCCCTTGTATGCGTTATTGCAAGATGCCATTTGAGTGTCAAAACTCATGTATCAAGTGAAATTTTTCCTTAAATGGATTGTAATGTATTCCTTACTTAGACACCTAATTATGAAAAAGTTGAATAAAACTACATTAGGGACTCTTCAACTCGTTTCCTAATTCATCATATTGATTAAAAAGCTTCGTCTGGAGCAGGATTCGAATCCCGCGTTTGGCTCCGTTCGTTCCGCATCTACGCCGTTCACGAGATGCCTTAATAGCTCGAAAAAACGAACTCACGGCGTACATTTTGACCCCGGAAATCGAAGTGGAAATCGTAATTCTAGCTATTTGCATTGTCGTATCGGTGCAGGTAAAAAAGCCGTGGACCCGAAAAATGGCTTTTTAACATGTAGACCCTATGCCTAGTAGGGAAATGTGACGCCGTGCTACCATATGAACTTTAACCCCCGGGTTAACAAGAGCATGTGATCTTTTTAAAATTTAAAACTCTTGAATATATATCTAATGACATTGTCTACGGAAGATTTGTTGCGTTATGTGAGAACCAATGATGCAGTTTCCAATTGATAATTTTTAAATAAAAATAAACTGCTTGATTTTTGGGAGCTTTTTTGCACCTTTCCATCTGTACAGTGGCAACGAGCATTTGAGGGGGGGGGGGGGGGCGGGGGGGGGGGGCGGGGGGGGGAGGGGGGGGGGGGGGGGTGGGGGGGGTGGAGCGGGGGGGGGGGGGGGGGAGGGGGCGGTGGGGTGGTGGGGGGGGGGGGAGTGGGGGAGGGGGTGGGGGTGGGGACTGCGATGTAGCATGGAAGCACTGCTAAATACAGCGCGCACATTCTGTCGATAGGATATGTTTCTTCGTTGTAACGTTGATAGAGCTATTTCTTGGTTACAACGTTGAATTAGTTTTTGGAGGTAAATGATACCATTCATGAATTATTACAAGGCGCCAGGCCCGCCACAGAGTAAATAGCACTCGTCTTTCGGGGATTGTGTAGGTCAGGATGTTCCATCCGTTTTTAAGCAAAACGCGTCATTACAGAATACAGATATATGATGTCGGCTTTGCTCCCCTGAGACGTTCAGCAGAGAGTGAGTCGGCCAAGGGTAAAAAATGAAAATTGATTCCCAACGAACTTTCAGATCAAGGCGGTCGCCGGCATTGACGATCCAGAACGGATGGCGATATATCGGAGATAATCGGGGATAAATGGCGATGAATCGGGTGAACAGATAACGATATGGGTGTATTAAAATGTAATACTCCGATAAGTAAAGACCACGAAAAAGCAACAGTTTATTTGACAATTTTTGCAAGATATCAACCAGGGAGTAAAGGGAGCTCGTGTCTCCCCCCATTGAACCGACTTTCACACGAACAATATTTCCCGCGACGTCCCTGCTTGCGACTTTTTAGGGTAGGAGCACTGCAAAATATATTGGCCTAAGTCCTTGGTTATATCTTTTCACACAATTTTTTGCAGGGAGATATTGCCTTTGCCGGAGGAGCCCTGGGCATATCGTGCCCCAACCCCTAGCCGAGGGTAAAGGGGTGGGGGCTGGCTGCGCCCCTCGTAACAACTGAAATGTTGCTTTTTCGAGGTCTTTTCTTATCGGATTATTACATTTAAATACACGCTAACGATGTATGGCGATAAATCCTGTTGGCGATTTAACGGGTGGCGATCACAGCAATATATCGCTTCTTTTAGCTACCATTTTTGCTCACCTCATTGTCCGCCAAAAAAGTTCGCCCCCACTTAAAAATAATTCACGTCCCTGAACAATAACAAGCATCGCATCAAATGTGGAGACAGTCTTGCCATGAACTTGGGAGCATAACCAACGAATCCAGGGCCTGTTGTTCAACCATGGTTGCTGCATAGCTGTCTGAAAAGTGAAAGCAGCGCACAGGCTTTCTGGAGTTTGGTCAAAATAAGAATAGCACGGGGAACAGAACGCGTCAAAATTGTCAAATGTCGTAATAACTAGGTAGATATATAATTTCAGAAGATCTGCTACCCATTGTCTTTGACGGGCTTGGATGCTCAAAATCATCGGTCCCTAGGTACATAAATCTCTAGTATTGAAGGTGAAACGTAACCTGTGCCAAACAGCAAACCGTATTATTTCATCAGGTGAAGTTGAGCGTTACAATATTATTATTTTGGCTACGCCCATCAAATGTTTAAGATGCTTATGAACAAATTGTAGTAAAGATAGAAAGCGCGTTTACACGGTATTTTATAGGACATGCAATGAATTATCTCTTCGGAAATTGAGGCAATTGAAGAAACTGGGTCAAATTATGCCGTTTTTTCCTTTCCAACCTCCCAGATTCATGTTCCTTTACAAGTCCTTTAGACGTCAAAGTCCCGTAAAAACTACGCTAGGCTACGTTCGCGAATGGAATAGAATTAACCGGAGGCGCTGGAGGGGGGGGGGGGTTGGCGTTTTCTCAGCCCCTACTTTGTTGTGTTCCCCCTTAATCAGAATCGCAGAGATATCGATTGGAAACTTTTAGCAGCCTGAAATGAATAGATAAGCAACGTTTTGGCAAAAAATACTCCCAGCCAGGTCAGATCAGGTCACCAGGTCAGGACAAATGACATGACCACCAAATAACTTCTAGGCAGCACCACCAGCACTGTGGTTGATCGAGCGACATGCAGCTCATGACAAGTCATGAGGTGATTAGGGACTATAATATCTCGGATTTTCTATATTTGTCACCTAAGGTCAAGTTATTAATCCGTAACCTTTTCAATTGTAAACGGAGCAAAAAAACAAAAAACGGACATTTCTCAGTTGTATAAGGGCTAAAAATTGGAGTTATGTTTGCTCTATTCACTACCACTGAGTTTTTAGTGCCAGAGACCTGACCTGACGGGCCCATATCACATCTTTGCTTAAGCACCGGGCCCTGCGTCGATCGGTGCCTGACCAATGACCATGACCGGGCCCCTACCTAGGAAACGGGCCGTAGCAAAAATTTGCAGAGACCGGGCTCTGTTGTGACGGACCTCGACCTACCCGGCTCTAATATCACGCCTTTGCCACACGGGACCCTGTCCTTGGAACGCGGGCCTACCAGAACGTCCCCCTGCCAGGAACGGGCCCCTTACAAGGAAAGGGGCCATATCAAATATTTTGCAAGGAGCAGGCCCTGTTGTGTACTGGTCCTTGTCCTGAACGGACCCCATACCACTCATTTGCCAGCACCGGACCCTTGCCTCGATCAGGCCTGACCATGCCCCATATCACACCTCTGCCAGCACCGGACCCCTGCCTCGATTGGGCCTCTGCCAGGAACGGGCCCCTATCAGGAAGTGGCCATACAAATATTTTGCAAGGAGCAGGCCCTGTTGTGTACTGGTCCATGTCCTGAGCGGACCCCATATCACTTATTTGCCAGCACCGGACCCTTGCCTCGATCAGGCCTGGCCAAGACCGGACCCCTACCAGAAATGGGCCCGTATCAATAATAAGCCACGGCTGGGTCCCTGTTGTGACCTGGCCTCGGAACCGTCCTGACCACTACCAGGCACCATATACCGCCTCTACCAGCACCATGACCTCAGCCTCGATACGGTCTCTAACCAGGGAAGCGAGCTCCTATCAGAAAAGGGGCCATATTACATAATTTGCTAGGAGCGGTCCCTGTTGTGTACGCGCCCTCCGTCTTGACGGGTCCTGCATATCACTAACTCATTGCCAGCACCGGGCCCCTGCCTCGATAGGCCTTAACCAAGACCGGGCCTTAACCAGAAAGGGCCGGATCAAGAATACGCCAGGTCTGGGCCCTGTTGTGACCGGGCCCTCGTCCTGACAGGCCAATATCCACGCTTCTGCCCAGCACCCGGGCCCGCCGCCTCGATCGGGGCTTTGCTAGGAACGGGCCCCTATCAGGAAGGGGCCATATCAAATAATTTGCCGGGAGCGGGTCCTGTTGTGTACGGACCCTCGTCTTGAAACGGGCCCCATATCACTTCATTTGCCAGCAGCCGGGCCCCTGCCTCGATCGGGCCTGAAACAAAACACGGGCCCCTACGGAAACGGACCGCATAATAATATGCAAGGACCGGGCCCTGTTGTGACCGGGCCCCATGTTAGCCTCTGCAGCACCGGGCCATGCTCGATCGAAGCCTGTCCAAGACCGGGGCTCTACCCGAACGGGCCCGCTATCAATAATATGCAAGACCCGGGCCCTGTTTTGTGAACCGGGCCCCATGCTACATTCTGCTAGAACCGGGCCCCCTGCCTCGATCGGGCCTGACCAAAGCCGGGCCCGTAACAGAAAGCGGTCCGCATCAAGATATGCAAGGAAACCGGGCCCTAATTGTGACGGCGGCCGCATGCTACGCCTTTGCCAGCACCGGACCTCTTCCTCGATCAGGCCTTACCAAGAACGGGCCCCTGCCAGTTATTGTCCAGAATACGGGTCCTTTCGATGCGGGCCCCTTCATAAATTTCGGGGGTCAGCTGACCCCTTTGACTCCCCCTGCGTGCGCCACTGCCAGGGGGCCTTTTGGGCATGTCCAGGGGCCCCCAAACCTGAACAGGGGCCCATTGGGTATGTCCAGGGGGCCATTGAGTCCTCCCAGGGACCCCCGAACCCTGCCCAGGTGCTCCTTTGGACGTCCAGGGGGCCCATTCAGTCCTCACAGGGGCCCCAAAAACCTGCCCAGGGGCCTCTTAGGTATGTTCAAGGGACCCATTGAGCCCTCTCAGGGGCCCAACAAACCTGCTCAGGCGCCTCTCAAGAAAGTCCAGGGGCCTCTAGAGCATGTTCAGGGGCCATAAGAGTCTGTTCAGGGGCCGCTCGAGCTTGCCCTGGCGCCTATTGAGTCTGTTCGATAAAGCAGCCAGTGCAGTCCCTTGCCAGGTCGTGGGCTCCTGAGCAGGGTGGAGGGCCCCTGGGAAGTTCCAAGGGCCCCTGTGAAGGTTAGAGGGGTCCCTGATCAGACCAAAAGGGCCCTGGGTTGGTCAGAATGCCAAATGACCCCTAGTCCCACTGATCACTGATCACTGATCATGCCAAATGATGAGCATCGGTCGGAGTCAGCAGCAAACATCAGCAGCAATCAGCACGGAGAGGCCTCAGGGCAGGCCGGAGGTCCCTCTGAGCATGTCGACAAGGCGACAAAGCAGTCAGCGCAGTCCCTTGCCAGGTCTTAAGGGCCCCTTTCAAGGCTGGAGGGCCCCTGGAAAGTTTAAAGGTCCCCTGTGCAGATCGGAGGGGCCACTGACCAGACCGAAAGCTTTTATTGTGGAGTTAGCCCGCTTTGTATTTAATATGTAAATATATCACCCACTATACATCATGTTTTTATGCGGATCCCAGATGAGTCCCTGCAGTACACAGGTTTGGAGGGCGTTTGAAAGGTAGGATGGGCCCCTAGACGATCTGAAGGGACGCTGGGCCTTTTCAACAGCAGTACTGCAGTTGGCCAGGGAATAAAACTCATAATTTTCGCGCCGCTCCGCGGCGTAAATTAAATACCAAGTATATTGTATGCGATATATGAAGATGTTTTTGATCAATAACATGGCAATGTTTATTTATTTATTTTCAATAAAGGTCTAAAATAAGGATAAGGATAAAATAACCATATATTGTATGCGGGTTTAAAACGTGCCATTTCTCGACGGATTTGTGTGTTATATTGCTATTTTCCAATATGATTTGGCAAAATAGTTCGCTTTAGCACTTTTTTGCGTACTGCTAACCGCACATTAACCATTTTAGAGGTCCGCACCATACGCAATGCGACGCACTGATTACAATGTATATCTAGGGTACAAGACTCAAGACTTTCGCGCTGCTCCGTGGGGCAATATATTTAATTTTCCAGGTCTTCAGCCTAACAAATTATTCGTAGCTGGTATAGCTGATTCCAAATTCGTGTCGCTGATTCCAAAGTTGATGACAGTTTGCTAACTCCAGCTCCTAAAAGTCGGTATGGCCCATGCCATACCTGTCATACTGCATTCACCATCCTTGTAACGTGCCTTTTCATCAGTTTTGTTTGACCCTTTCAAGGCTCGGGAAAGGGCCCTTTTGAGGTGCTCCCCCCTATCCGGACGAAATTATGACTACGTGCTTGCTTCAGGGGCCTCTCTAAGGGTCCTGAGGGTCCTGGTCTAATCCAGCTAATAAAAAAGGGACCTCACAAAATAAAGTGACCGAAATCCGTATAGTTTTTTTTTCATATTCAAGGGTAGCTTATTTTGGGGAGGGCCCACCATGACTGGCTTTCCCCCTGTATGAAGGTCTGGCTGCGCCCCTGTGCGTGTCTGACCGTTCTGTCGTGTCTGTGTTGCGTGTCTGACCGTTCTGTCGTGTCTGTGTTTCGTGTCTTACCGTTCTGTCGCGTCTGTGTCGCATGTCTGACCGTTCTACCGTGTGTGTCGCGTGTCTGACCGTTCTGTCGTGTCTGTGTCGCGTTTCTGACCGTTCTGTCGTGTCTGTTTCGCGTGTCCGACCGTTTTGTCTCGTCAAACATAGAATATATTGCTATCTGTTTCCTGATTTTCGCCGTTATTTATGCTGATTCTACTGACCTCCGGACTTGTTTTTTTTAGATTGTTTTTGTTTTGTTTAAGATGTTTTTTAAGCAGACACGGTCCCTGCATTCTCCCGGCCGGCGGGGTTACGGCCGAGCGGGGCGGCGCATACGACTGGCCCGCAAGTCGCTAACGATTCTCCGACCGCTAGATGACAGGTCGGCGCCCAATGTAGCGGAGAACAATAGGACAACGGGAGAGATAGTAGAGCGGCGTAGCGAAAATTTCGTGCGCTTTTTGAAAAAGTTTGGAAAATTTCACAACAGTTAGGCATTTGTATTAAGTTATTTTTTGATGTGGAGGCAAGCTGGATTTTGCCCATGAGGCTCGTGCCGGCCACAGAGAGCGCGAGGTACCTCCTCCTTTTTTGGAGGCATGCTCGTACGTGTATTATGCCCTCTTGTTCCTGTTCTATGTATGGTAGATACATTTTGGAGTGTTGGGCCTTATAGCTGTCAATGCCTTTACTTGCCACCTGAAGGCGTGGAATTGGTGACGTTGTTTACCTGCTGCTGGAGCTCTCTTTTAGCGTGGCATCTTCGCTTTTTCATGCACTTGACCTAGGCGCCCGTTCATCCTGGTGTGTTACTAAATATGCAGATTGTGCTCAGCTATAGTATTTAGAGAGCTCACCTATCCTTCTATCTTGAACCACGAGTTGGTTTGAAATATGCGGCTGGTTTTGTTGCCAGGGGGGTTTAAATTAGCGCGCGCCTTAAGAGTCCTATCCAGTATATAGGTAATCCATGGTATGGCCATAGGGCGCACAATGGGCGGGCGGCGGGATTTAGGCGGACATAACTCATTTTTGTGACTTTCTATTCGATGCAGAAAATGGGTGTAGTTAGACTCAAAATTGTCTATGGATTCTGAAAATGACAGTATAAATACGTAAGCACCAGTAGTTTGTTGTGAAGGTGAGCATGAACACGGAACTTTAAACGGACCAGCGGAAACGGAACAATTTGCTGGAATTGTTGTGCAAAGTTCGAAGTGAAATAACATGCAAATATAAATGCTTAACGAGTTTTTCGGTGTTTTTACGTGATAAGTGAATCATGTTCTATGCAAAAAGTATTGTTAGCCTTTCCAAGAATGTTTTTTTACATTATATATTACCCATTGTATTAAAGGTGTCAAAAATAGCCAAATATGTTTTCATACTATATTTTTGCAAGAGCCGGAATTAAAAGTCCCATTATGGCCTGCACTGATAAAATGATGAATAGAAAACATTGACCATTATCTATCCAACTAATGCTAATTTGGCTGCCCCTACCTGCCCTTTGCAAGATATCGTTAATTTTGGATCGCTGAATTTGCATCGGCTCGTGTTTAAAACGATATGTTGCAAGATTAGTTTAACCCTATTAGTGGCGGGCTCCTGGCTACCCCGTCGGATTTTCACAAATTAAACGGTGTTCGATTTCCCTCAACACGATCTAAATTTCTAAGAAATAAAAAAATATTAAATATTTAATAGGGAGCAACGGGTGGTCACAAACTACAAGAAATTATGTATTTTTGATCCAACACAGCTGGGGCATTCCATGACAGATCGACCAAGCCCACCCTACATCTCAGATTTCGATTAAACTTCGATAATGGGGTTATCTGGGATGTAAATTCCCGCTGTGGAATTTTCAGCACCATCCGTCAAATGGTTTTCGAGTTATAGCCTCAGGTATTATTCGATTTTTCTCAAGCCTTCAATTTTCAGCGGGCGATATTTCCCATATAAATTGTAAGAGTAATTCAAATTTATATATGATAAGAATCATCATAAGCCATAGATTTTTGTGTTAGAACCTTTTTTTAATTCTTAAATTTTGAAATTTTAAAACGCGATCTTAAGTAAAAACACGTTTTTTGGTAATATGGCCACTAAAAATCATTATGTTTTTCTTACCAGCATTGACTTCAATATATAAGCCTTCTGTTAATCGAGTGAAGGAAGCCTTATATTAATTAATTCATGTTTTTTAAACTTATTTAAACTAAAAAACGAATAAATACCCGACGTTTCGCATTTATTTGCTTGTTTTCACTTGGCAAATAACAGATATACACGATTTGGCGACATAGTACATCATACAATAAAATATTCTATATTGTTACATCCGAGTTTAACAAAAACTAAAACTCTCATGTCCATCATCAAATCCACTCATCAAACAATTCATCATGAATAATATAATAAACTTGCAATCGAATATCGTAGCGTTTACATTCGATTTTCGATCAGCGATCGCATTGATTGACAGCGTGTTCGATCGATCGATGGAGCTTCTTTAGTTTCATCTTCGGTTCTCTTTCTTTAGTTTTTTAGTTAAAAATAAGTTTAAAAACATCAATTGTTAGATTAATATAAGGCCTTCCTTTCACTCGATTAACATTTGTCACATAAATATTATTAATATAAGCCTTCGATGGTAATAATACTGGAAGAGACTTTTCTCTAAATATTTTATTTGTATTTTTGAATTTGAAAAAATAATGGTCACCAGCATGTATTTGATAATAACTTTGCGCATAAACGTGCTAGAGAGCGAAACTGAACAACACTATATTTGCCTCGGTGATCTGTATTAAATGATGCATAACATGTCTCGGCAGCCTGCTCCTTGACCGCAAGGTCACAATAATTATTTCACTTAAAATTGCATTTTAAAAATTAAAATTTTGGAATTCTCAAAAAAATATCTCACAATAATCTGTTATTTATGATGATTGTTATGATACATAGGTTTATATGACTCATATTATTTAGATGGGAGATTTCGCACACTGAAAAAAATTGAGGTTTACGCAACACCGAAAAGATGCCTAAGACTATAACTTTAAAACCATCTAACAGACGGGGCAAAAAAATTAACAGCGTGAAGCTACGGCCCAGAAAACTCCCAAAACATATTTTTCTCAAATTATGAGAAACGGAGTGTTATGTTTGGGTCGATCTGACATTGGCTGCACCGGGTGACCCCAAGTTACGTGACCTTGAAGTCAAGGAGCAATCTGCAAGGGTCATTACGAGCGAGCGCGAAGCGCGGAGCGAGTCCTCATTGAATACCGGATTTTTCTCACA